>AWUE01024911.1:0-30289 GCA_001974825.2 Corchorus olitorius
AGATAAATAAATATATATGTGTTTAATTAGTTTATTTGATATATATGATGATTATGTGTATTTTGCAGAAGTTTATGGAGCAAAAGAGCACCAACCTCGACATGGGTCTAAAAATAAAATTTCGCTTTTGGTGTTCGGGGACTCGTATGTTGATACTGGGAATTGGAGAAAATATGATGGTAGTTCATGGAAGGAGCCTTATGGCAGCACTTATCCCGGCAAACCCTCCGGCCGCTTCTCAGATGGTCGTGTCCTCACAGATTACATAGGTTCTTTTACTTCTCTTACTCGATCATTTTCGTTTTTGAATTTTCAATATTCTATATATATATAATTATTTGGTCATTGAAAACCCTTCAACTGTTGGTTTTCAAATATTTTTGCTTATATTGCTTCATTAGTTGCTATTTCTTGTTTGTAATTAGATGATTAGTAGTTGTTTTTCTTCTTCTAATTTTGTTTGTTGTTTTTTGTTCAAAAAATTTGTTGTTTATTTGTAATTTTCAAGTGATAGTACATTTCTACATATACTTTTTGAAGTGGATAGCTTTCTTCTTCTCCTCTCCTTATTTTTTGAGTAATAAAAAGAGAGTTTAAAGATGAAAAACTAAATTTTGTTGTTTTTAAATATAGGGAAAAATATTTCATATATGCCATTAATGGAGTTTTAATTTTATAGAGCGTGGCCATGTATTCTTTTAGGTATGTTTTTGAATATTAATAGTAGTAGTATTTTTTTTTTATATTTACAAGTTAACCTTATTCGAGGCAGATTGTCCCATTTTGGATGAAAAACTAAATATTGTTGTTTTTTTTATATTTACAATTGAATTTATATATATTCTAATTTGCATGCATTTAGAATTTCATGTCAATTTGTTTTACCTATAAAAACATTATGTACGTATTAAAACGGTATATATAAATATATTGTATTACAACAAACAAACAAAAAAGTCTACAATTTAAAATTGTTCTTATATATATTTTAAAAAATTGGGCAGCTTCGCATTTAGGTATAGGATCTCCAATACCATACCAATCGTGGAAATCAGTGAAGAGATCATATTTAAGAAATGGTATGAACTTTGCATATGGAGGGACAGATGTTTTTGACACATCGGTTAAAGAACCAAACATGACGACCCAAATCGATTTTTTCCAACGTTTGGTTGAAGAAAAAGTGTTTACACAGCAACAACTCAACTCTTCCATTGCTCTCGTCTCCTTGGCAGGCAATGACTATGCTGCTTTTCTTGCTAGGAACGGCCGTGATATCCAGGTCAGTAATTTGGTTAACTAATTAATTACCACCTTTTCTTGAGTAATGAATATATGTATTTATATGTAAGTGAGAGATTCTAATAGTTAGGTAAGATGTGTGTTTATTAATTAATATTAGACATTAAACACGACCAATTTAGCAAATGGGCGGGTTGGGTTCAGATTAATTAAGATTGACAACTATCTTAATAGTGTTTAGATAAAAATTAATTAGTTTCTCTCCGTTACTTATTAAGTATAAGTCATAAAAAAAGTTAATATATTTTAATTTGCCCAATATATAAGTACTATATTCGGTAATCTCCACCTTTGGTTCTTATTTGATGAAACTAAAAATATTAAACCCCTATTTGAGAATTCACTCAACCTTTAAGATAGATTTGAGTACGCAGAGATTATTAGGTAAATCACTCCTACTATATTAGGACAATGCAGGCGGCCCACTAGATGGGGTTTCAATAATCCGCTCCATAAGCCCAACCTAAAATATTGAGATTGTTATGGAGTCGGTTTGTGTAAACCGAGCCACTAAGCAATAAAGAAAATAAAACTCTTTTACCAATTTGTGATTACTTCAATTCATTCGGCACTTGTCATTTTGATCTTGTTAGTACAAGAGTACTTATGAATGGAAAAAAAATTATTGGGAGAGTTTTACTCATAGTGAGCCGAGATGTTTCAAAAAAAGTTAACATGTAAAATATTAAAAAAGAAAAGAAAATAAAAAAATAACCAAAAGATATCGATTGGCATGACAAATGACATGGTAGGAATGATCTACCTAATAATTTCTCTTTGAACACTTAATCAATCCAAAATCATTTGCGACCTTAGTCATTAACCTTGTAGTTGAATTAGTTTATCTCGTTTTTTACAGAAGTTGACTGCCTTCATGAAGACGATTATCAACCAACTGGCTATAAACTTGAAACGCATTCGTGGTTTAGGAGTGAAAAGAATAGCAGTTACAGCAATAGAGCCAATGTGATGCTTACCCCAAGAAACTGCTTTCTCTTCGTATAGAAATTGTAATGAAGTTTGGAACTCATTCTCAAAGCAGCATAACCAAGTATTGGAGCAAACTTTGCAAAAGTTGAATGATCATGAGAGAATATTTATTACCCTTGATCTCTACAACGCTTTCATGTCTGCTCTCAAGGGAAAGCAAGCAGGTACTTTTTTTCCTTTTAAATCAAATTTATTATAACGTCTTTAATCATGTTACCATATAGAGAGCGTTTGGTTCGTAGTAAGTGAAAATATATCATGGGTTGGTGGTGTGCCAGTGGGAAACAAATATTCCCATGCACGCCTATATACACGGGTAAGCAGATACCACCTTAGCGGGGTTGGTATCCATATTACCACTTGATGTCCGACCATTTCACTCTTGACCAAGGCGCTTATCCGCCCCTCCATATGGATATATCACAGTTTTTCGAATCAAACGGTCCCTTTAGGTTATTCCGTCTGTCTCAAATTATTTTTTTTTTTATCGAAAATCAATAAACTTTCATTGATTAGAAATCAGGATTACAAACGTCAGGAGGCAAGCCCCCGCACCACACATGATCAACATGAAGTTTTGCTAACCTATGTGCCAAAACATTGGCCTCCCTATTGACATAAGAGACTATACAAGAGTCAAATAGAGAAACCAAATCCTGTATTTCAGAAATAAGCAGACCACCCTCCCACCAAGACGGGTTTGGGCTGTTAATCATTCTAACGGCCACCAAAGAATCAATTTCAAAAATACAATCATCACAACCATGCTCTAACGCCACCTCAAAACCCAACAATAAAGCATGAACTTCCGCATAAAGAGGGCTGGAAATAAAACTTAAGTGCCGAGAGGCACTAGCAACAATATTTCCCCCACTATCCCGGATCACCACCCCCAATCCAGCTTCTTTTCTAGCGGAGCAAAAAGAGGCGTCTGTATTTATTTTTAGTATACCTTGTTGAGGTGGATTCCATTGTAACAACCTCCTGCCTTCTACACTTGTAAAGGGAACTGGAAAAGCCTCCAAATGTTGTCTCTCAAGAGAACATGTTGAATTTAAGAGTGCACTTGGAGTAGCACACACCGCCTCATGTAAGCACCGATTCCTATTCCACCAAATAATCCATAAAGTCCATAGTACCTTTGTAAGTTGGCCAAGGCGTGCTGACCTCCTGATAAACTCATCCCAAAAATCTCCCATTCCATTCCAGCCATCATAAAAGGTCATAACCCAAGGACAAACCGAGTCCCATAATTGCGACTTAAACTGCATTCAAAAAATACATGGAAAAGAGAATACTCTTGGTCATTACAAACCTCGCACCGTAGATTAATCGGAACACCCCAACATTGCAATGCCAATTTTGAAGGCAAAATTCCCCAGTAACAACGCCAAAAGAAGTACTTGACTTTCGGTGCCACACAAGCTGTCCATAACAGCTTCCATAATGCGGGTCGTGCTTCCCTTTGACATTCCGCCCTCCCCAACACCAAGCGGGCTGTTACATAAGCCGATTTCACCGAGAATGTCCCTTCTGAATTACCATTCCATATCAAATAATCGTTACTCGGCGATCTTGGGATTGGGATACAAAGAATACGTTCAACATCCTCCGTTTGGAAAAACTCCTCGAGCATCTCCACCTTCCAGAAACGATTATCAAAATCAATTAAATCCGAAACCTGTAAGGGCTCACCATCCACACCTGCTTTCGGACTAGGCTCATAAGTTGGAGGGTTATCTAGCCATTTCTCCCGCCAGACATCAAGGTTACCCGCCCCTATCCTCCATCGAGATCCCTCTGCTAACACTTTCCGACCATCTAAGAGACTTCTCCAGAGGAAAGAAGGACTTCGACCTAAGCTGGCCGACATGAAGCTACTGGAAGGAAAATATTTATACTTAAGCACACGGTAACACAATGAGGTGGGATTATGGATTAGACGCCAACATTGTTTTGCTAACAGGGCTAGGTTGAAAGCCTTAAAATCTTTGAATCCAAGGCCTCCATCCGCCTTTGATACACACAAAGACTCCCACGCCCTCCAATGAATTCGTTTCCTCGATGTTGTGCAACCCCACCAATAATTTGCAATAATCGAATTTAGCTCTTGTATAAAACCTTTTGGAAATCAGAATACACTCATCAGATACACTGGAACTGCCTGAGCAATAGCTTGGATCATGACAGCCTTGCCTGCTACTGAGAGAAGCCGACTATGCCAACTCTTGACCCGAGCTTGGAGCCGTTCCTTAATATACCGTAGCTCTCTAGTTCTTGAACGACCAATCATTATAGGCAATCCCAGATACTTATCTCTATCAAGTATTTTTTGTATTCCAAACCGAGTCATAATTGCAGATTTAACGTCAGGGCGAGCATTAGCACTAAATAAAATGGATGACTTATCCACATTAATCTGTTGTCCCGAGGCTGCTCCAAATTGAGCCAAAATCTTCAACACCTCTTCACAATCTGCTATCGATGCCCGCAAAAATAATATACTATCATCTGCAAAAAATAGGTGAGATATTCTTGGTGCTGAACGAGCAACCGATACTCCCTGAATAGAAGCATTCGAATCAGCCATATTAAGCATACTAGAAAGTGCCTCCATACAAATTAAAAATAGGTAAGGCGATAAAGGATCACCTTGTCTTATCCCCCTTGTCGGTTGAATAACTTCACATTGTTCTCCATTTACCAGAACCAAATAAGAAACACTCCTTACACATGTCATGACCAATCGAACCCATCGATCAGAGAATCCCATTGTCCGTAAACTAGCTTCTAAAAAGTTCCACTCGACTCGATCATAAGCCTTGCTAAGATCCAACTTCACTGCCATATGAGCTTTCCTCCCCGTTCTTTTGTTACTCATAAAATGGATAGTCTCAAAAGCTAGCATCGCATTATCAAAAATCATTCTTTCCGGTACAAACGCGCTTTGATTCTCACCAATCACATAAGGTAAAACACATTTCATACGATTCGCAATAGCTTTCGAAATTATTTTGTAAGCTACATTACAGAGGCTAATCGATCTGAAGTCCTTAGCAAACTGCGGGGAATCATTCTTCGGGATTAAAGCAATAACAGTATGGTTAAATTTAGGGAGAGGCTTATCATTATTTAAAAAATATAAAGCCATAGAAACTATATCATCCCCAATTACTTCCCAGTATTGTTGATAAAAAACAGGAGGCATTCCATCAGGACCCGGAGCCTTTTCCCCCTGCATATCAAATGTTGCTTGTCGTATCTCATTCCTTGTAAAATCGGCCTCCAATATTTCTCCAAGCCCATCATCAATACGACTATCCATATAAGATAAAGCTTGCTGGATCGCCTCCATCGAAGGCCTTGAGGATTGAAAAATATCTCGAAAATAATCGAGAAATATCCCCTCAATCCCTCTCGCATCATTACACCATATACCTGCAGCATTTTTCAAACCCATGATCTCATTTCTCCTTCTACGATTTGAAGCAATCGAGTGAAAGAATTTGGTATTCCGGTCCACCTCTCGCAATCAAAAAGTTTTTGCTCGTTGACGCCATAACGTTTCCTCCTGGGCACAAAGTGAGTTTAATTCCTTTTGCAATTGTTCCACCGAATCTGAATCATCCTCAAAGGCAGTTTCACATTCTTTTACTTTCTTAGTAATCTTATATCTAATATCCCCAAAATTCTTTCTGTTCCAGTCATCTAATGCTTTCCCACAATCCTCTATTTTCTGCACAACGTCACGCATCGGGTTATTCGTCCAAGAACCCGAAACAACAACCTTGAAATCATTGTGAGATAACCACATTGACTCAAACCGAAAACATCTCGATCGCTTGACTCTAGGTCGTGGTTGATCAGTGATGTCGAGAAGTAATGGCAAGTGATTTGATGCTGACGAGATTAAATGCTTCTCCATGGATTCACCAAACCTATTAAACCAAGAACTACTCCCCAAGGCCCGGTCCAATCTTTCAAATACCATCTCTCCATTTATTCTTCTAGACCAGGTTTTTAATGGGCCCAACACCGGTAATTCATGTAAACCACAATCTGATATTGTTAAATTAAAAGCCTCCATCTGATTTTCTAAACGCCAAGCACCCCCTGATTTTTCAGAATTTGTTGTTATTTCATTAAAGTCACCGGCACAAAGCCATGGTAAAGAAGATCGAGCATGTAATAAACGCAATAAATTCCATGATTCTCTACGACGGGAAGTCTGAGGAGATCCATAAAACCCCGTAAAACGCCAAGGATTATCAGTACTATCCCCTACTTGAGCATCAATATGGGACATTGAATAAGACATAATATGAATCGAAATGTCATTAGACCATAAAAGAGCCAAACCACCACTACGACCAACACTCTCAACAGAAAAACAATTATCATACCCTAAACAATATCTAATCCACTCCATTTCATTCTTTTTTCTCTTAGTTTCGGACAAAAATAAAAAAGTGGGCTTATTACAACGAACTAACTTATTTAAAGCATGAACTGCTCGAGCTGCCCCAAGTCCCTGACAGTTCCAGACAATACAATTCATTTTCCTCGGCAGAGGTGATCTTCAGCCACCCCCGCCGTTTCATCAGTATCATTATTAGCCCCAGCATCCTCATTGACCACCCCAGTCTTGCTTCCTTGGCCAACCTCCCCATGAGTTTCGATCTCCATGGCATTTTCTCGAGATCGCTTGACACAGCTACCCTCATAGCTAGGCTCTTGCATCATCATTGGTCCATTAGATCTCTTGGACCCAGCCCTCAGAGCAGGCTCATGACACAACAAATCAAAAGAATACCTCTCAGAGACCCTAGCCGCTTTCTTCCATTTTCTGACTTTCCTAGCACCAGAAGAGCCAGCACCAAAAACAAAGGGAAAAGAAGGATCAAAACTCTCAACATTAGAAGCAACATTCTGACTAACCTGTTGCAAATTTCGGTCTCCCACTGGTTTTGCCCCAACAACAGCTGTTCCCTCTAGGCCCAGGTTGTTTGAAAACATGTCACCTTTAGCCAGTCCCATATCCCTTGGGTTTGGGCCCAAGGAAGGCAGCCCAAGACTCGGGATTTCGTATTGCATACTAGGCCCAGAAATATCTCGCCTGACTTGGGAAGGAGAGCAGGAACACGTTGGATTTTTCTCCAACAAAACAGCAGCAGCAATTGAAGGAGTCTCCCCCGAACTCTCGTCACTCCGACCCACGATGCCTTGAGTCACTGCCTTATTCCCCTTATAGTTATCCAGTTCCCTCCTATCTCCATAACTTTCGGTTCGAGATGGATACCCATAGTGTCCATGTTCCCCACGTTTCCTTCCTTCCCTAACTTCCCCCTGCAAACGCGGAACTTGCTCAACTGCTCGTGCCTCCATCCGAGAAATTATCTCACACGACGCCTCCTCATATGTGAGCGCACGTGCCACTTGTTTACCCCGTAGGAGCATACTATCCACGTGATCCCGAAGCCCACCAATACCTCCGGTTGAGGTCTTCGAAGGAACCGACCGGCTGCCTCTACTCTGTATTCCACTATTAGCCATACGAGTCCTTGGAGCAGGAGATACAGAAGCCCCCAAAACACCCCTACGATTGCTGCCTTGACTGCCATCCAATCCTGAGCCCCTACTGGAATGAGGATTCACTGACTCAGCTTTAAGACTTCTGGAGTATTGCTTAATGACTTTTCCTTGCGCCCTTCTCATTATTACTGCTACAGGACAGTCACTTTCTTGATGATCCATAAGTCCACAAACCCAACAGTAATCCGGGAGCTGTTCATAGTAGAATTCCACCCCCATATCTCCATTTGGGGTTGAGATCACTATATCATCTAGTAAAGACTGCAGAATGTTCACCTGAATTCGAATTCAGAGAAAGCGCCCCCAGTCCTCATCAACCTCCAGCACCGGCCCCATTGCTTCCCCCACTGCAATGCCCACTTTCTCATTCATCATCCGAAGGCAGACCATAAGCTCTCACCCAGAAAGGAGTAGTTTCAAACAGGGCACTCTCTGGAGCAAGGAAACCATCATAGTCATTCAAAGCCAAAAGAGCCTTATTGAAATTCCAAGGCTGGTTAACCAGTACCCTATCCTTCTCCAGCTCGTCCTCAAATTGGAAAACAAATAATTTATCCCCTACCTCCTTCACCTGGAAACCCATTTCGATTCTCCATGCTTGAGACATCACATTCTTCAGCACCTCCACATTCGGCTTGCGCTTGGAAAACAATTTTCCAATGATATAGAACCAGGACAAAGCACCATCCGCTTCCTCTAGCCAATCCTGGTGTAGGACTATTTTTTGTTTGCTTTCTTCTTGCAGTGACATCTTGGAGGATAAGTTGGATAATGTTCTAGCCATAATGGACAAATCAACCAGGAGAGGAGGGCCAAGAGAAATAAGAAGAAAACCCAGAGGAAGAAGAAACAGAAGAAAAGAACAAAGAATGAGAAATAACCAGTTCCACCACCACCAGAAAAAGGAAAGTGAGAGAGGCCGCCAGATAGATTTCCCATCTAAGCCAATTCCAATTTGAAATTTTAAAAAACGATAAGATCTCTCAATCCAATCTGGTAAGATCTGATAATCAACCGAATTTTTTGAAAAACCACTCCCAATTAATCTCCCAGATGTAGAGATATAGAATGAGTTAGAGTTCCAAAGAACTACAAGGAGATTGATGAAAAAAGACTTGTACTGATGACAAGAGAAAGCCCTACCAAGTTGACTAATAACGTGTGCATAGTTGAATTATTAGTTAAATAAACAGTGCTTCCCATGAAAAGTTTTATTTTTAATCACCCTTTTAATTATAATAATATTTTAAAGTTATTTAATAGGGTAATATAAAAAATCTCATTTACTATCTTGCTTCTAACGGGACAAAAAATTTGGAATAAATGGAGTATTAATTTGCTTGACACTGATTAATAAAGCTGATATTTTCAGGGTGATGTTTATGAAGGTCGCAATGAAAAAATTTCTAAAAAACTAAATTCCAAGACATCCAATGCACCAGCGTAGGCCGACCAACTTGTAATAATTAATTAACTAGTTAGGATAAATTTTGCGAGTTAGCATTTTATATGAGATTTATAGGTAATTAAGAAGATTAATTTTGAAGTAGAATATAATTAGTAAGATGTAATCAATGAATTAGGATTTAGATAAAAGCTATGTGATAAGTAAAATATAATTAATTTTTTTGTGAGAAAATTATTTTTTAAGTTTTTCTTTTCTTTTCCAGGGAGTTCGAGTTTGAAGATTAACAATCCGTTGCAACCATGCTGTATGGGAAGAGAGAAGGACAAATATTGTGGAAGTGTAGACAAGAATGGGGCAAAGCAATATATTATTTGCCAGAATCCAAAGTTTTCATTCTTTTGGGATATGGTCCACCCTTCACAGAATGGTTGGCATGAAATTTTCTTGGCATTGCGATCTTCACTTCACAAAGTTACGATCTAGGCCTTTTATTATTTTTACCCACCAATGCATATGCCCAATATAATATAATATATATATAGGATAATTATTTGAAACAACCTGAGTTTGTAGCTATAAACGGGTTAAAAATTAATCATGCATATTTCATTTTTAATTAATTATGTATTTAATATTTAAAATTATTCTCTTAAACAACACATGTAAACTTTTAACTCTTTCTTTCTTATTTCTTCTCCCTTCTTTTTTTCCTTAACCCTCTTTGTACTGTCTTTGTTTCCCTTCTTTTAAATTTCCATTGGAAGTGAACATAATTCATTAACAGAAATAAGTTACATATAAATAGATCCATATAGATCCTGCAGTAAAGCTATGGTTCCTGCGGTAAGCTATATATTTGGTAAGTTAATAAATATATACACGGTATGAAACATGATTTGCGGCTTCAATTTTGGATCCCACTGTAAACATGCTTCAATCGTGATTCTGCGGTAAACACACTTGATTGATTTCATCACGCCCTCCTCTAGTTGGCACGTGAAGATTCGCAACGCCCAACTTGAACAATAATGGTTCAAACCGGTCCTTGCCCAAGGCTTTGGTAAAGACATCTGCAAGTTGGTAAAGACATCTGCAAGTTGTGCTCCACTAGAAATCTTTCTAGGTTCAATCTCTTTTGACTATGCCCGTTCCCGAACAAAATAACAATCCATCTCAACATGCTTGGTTCACTCGTGATAAACAGGATTAGCAGTAATATGCAAGGCCACTTGATTATCACAAAACAATCGAGTAGGCTCTAATTGCGGCGCATGTATATTCAATAATAACCATCGCAGCCATAGCAACTCACTCACTGTTACTGCCATGGCTATATATTTCGTCTCTGCGGAAGATTTGGACACAACTTGCTGTCGTTTAGTACGCCAAGAAATAGGAGAACCACCTAATGTGATGAAATAACCAGTGCAAGATCTTCTAGTTATAAAGCATCCTCCCTAATCAGCATCACAATATGCTGTAAGAAGCAAATCATTGTCTACCTGTAACAAGATTCCTTGTCCTGGAGCCTTTTTCAAGTACCACAACACTCTCAGTGCAGCATCCATGTGTTCCTACCATGGCGCACTAACAAATTGACTAAGAACATCCACGACATATGTGAGATATGGTCTGGTAACGATTAAATACAGAAGGTGCCCTACTAAACGTCTATATTGTGCCACATTAATGAGTGGACCATTGCTATCTAACCGTAGTTTATGATTTTGTTCCATGGGAAAGGCACTAGGTTTGTAGCCTTGCATTCCACTCTCCTCCAATATATCCAAGGCATATTTTCTCTAACTGAGAACTATCCCAACAGGTGACCGTGCAACCTCTATTCCAAGAAAGTATTTCAAAGAGCCTAAGTCCTTAATGCCGAACTTGTCATTCAAATAACTTTTAACTTCTTGGATTTTATCACCATTATTGCCAGTAAGTATAACATCATCAACATATATCAAGGCTGTAAGAAAAATCTCACCTTTATCATAAAGAAATAAAGAGTGATCTGCCTTAGACTACCGGAAACCCACATCCTCTAAGGGCTTGCTGAATTTGTGATACCAATTACGAGAAGCCTGCCGCAGACCATATAATGATTTCTTCAACTTGCAGACCCTTAATTCACCCACCTTAGCAAAGCCTTGAGGAATCTTCATAAAAACTTCCTCCTCCAAATCTCCATGAAGAAAGGCATTGTTTACATCCAATTGATGACTTTCCCATCTTCTCTTGGCAGCAACAACAAGCAAACACCGAACTATTACAAGTTTTGCAACCGGCGCGAAATTCTCATGAAAATCAACTCCTTCAATTTGAGTGAAGCCTTTTGCAACAAGCCGCGCTTTATAGCGCTCTATCTCTCCATTGGGTTTATACTTCACCTTATACACCCACTTCGAGTCAATGGCCCTTTTTTTAGTGGGAGTGGTACCAATTCCCAAGTTCCATTCTCCTCCAAAGCTTTGATTTTCTTCTCCATGGCTTCTTTCTAGTGCTTGTGTTTCACTGCCTGTGAAAAATGCTTTGGCTCATCATGAGAAGTGATGGCCGCAAGAAAGGCTTTAAGTGAGTGTGCAAATCTATCATAAGAGACATAGTTTGATTAAAAAAATATATATACCATTGAGTTAGCTGATGAAGGAGCAGGCTGTGGTGGTGCAATGGAGGGTGGCAAGTCAGTTTCAAAACCATCGAAATGCTTTGACTGCTTTCGCTCTCGTCGACTGCGTCTGACTTCTACTCGATTTTCTACTGCAGTTGGCTCGTCAACAGTTTCCATGACAGAGTCATTCACATTAACTGTGGCAGTGTCACAATTCTCTACAATAGGAATGTCAACACTAGTTTTTGTCATTGAATCACCAGAATCAATCTCCCCTGCCCTATGAGATCCAACTATTGGTGGCAAGGACATTGCTTCATCATCATCATCATCAATTCCTTATAACCCCAAATCATTCATCCTTTTGTTAGGCAACCTTCTTTTTCTTTATCGACTTCCTTAAAAGGATACACATCTTCAAAGAAAGTTACATCTCTAGAAGTGTAGAATGTTTCTCTCTCAACATCATAGAATCGATATCCTTTTTTCCCATATGGATAACCAACAAAAACACATTGTCTTCCCCTTTCACTGAACTTATCCTTCACTTTATTATCACGGGCATAAGCCAAACAACCAAAAACTTTTAATTGGCTATAGCAAGGTTTCTTTCCAAGCAATATTTCAAATGGTGGTTTATTGTTGATTACCTTGGAAGGTAATCTGTTGATGATATAACATGCGGTAAGAACACACTCCCCCCAAAAACTGATGGGTAAACCTGATTGGAACCTCAAAGCACGTGCTACCTCCATGATGTGCCTATGTTTCCTTTCTGCAACTCCATTCTGCTGCGGAGTGTCAGTGTAAGAAGTCTGCAATATTATGCCATGATCTTTATAATAATCAAACATACAATTAGACTGAAATTCCGGTCCATTATCAGTTCTTATTTGTTCACCTTCTCTCCAAACTGTGTTGTTATCATATTACATAACAAAATTAAATAGTGCTGACCTCAGATTTATACTTCATCAAATAGATCCAGACAAATCTACTGAAATCATCAACAATTGTAAGAAAATAATGTGCCCCTGAAGAAGATGGCGTTTGATAACCACCCTAAATATCACAATGAAGTAAATCAAAGCACGAGTTTGATCTGATTGAACTAGTGGGAAAAGGCAACCTGGTCTGCTTTGCACGCATGCATGAATCACAGTGCGTAACATCCTCACAAGTAACTCCGCAACAATCAAATTGAATTTGTCGTATCTTCGCACCAGATGCATAACCAAGTCTTCTATGCCAAATGTTAGAATCTCCTCCTTTATTGACTGACATTGCCACACCTCCAATGCAAACTTGTTTAAGGTAATAAAGACCATCTCGAAGCTTACCCACTCCAATCAGCCTCCTCGTAGGTTTGTCCTGTATCACACAAAAGTCCGAAATGAGGATTAATGCGCAATCAACATCTGATGTCAGATTGCTAACTGAAATTAAATTACATTTAAAATCAGGAATATTTAAAACACGATCCAGTTGCAACCCATTGGGAAGTTGGGTTTTCCAATATTCTTCACTGGAATTCTATCTCCGTTCGGGATTGTGATAGGAAATACCCCTTTTGAACTCTTTATCTCATTCAAAAGTTTGTTGTTGTTGGTTATATGGTCTATGGCTCTAGAATCTATCAACCGAGTGTCTGCAGTAGTATTTGCTGCGGTAATATTTACTGCGGCAGTATTTCCTGCGGCAATATTTGTTGATTTTATCTTCTCTCCATTCCCATTCAAGAATATATTATGCAGGAAAGATACAATAAAATTTGTAATAAATAAAAGCTCATACAAAATGATTTTCTCTCATGTGTCCAGGCTAGCTTCATTCATTCATGTTATCACACTCGAAAATAAAGTTTGGTCACCAGCCAATGAAGGTCACCAGACTCAACTGGTCTAATGATAAATTGCCTCTATAAAAGGAGCATCACCTCTCCTATGTTTCTCACAACACACCATTCTTCTGATCTAAGTATGTTGTCAATTCTTTCTTCTTCATCTATCTCCTTTTACTTGTTATTTCAATCTTTTCAGGTTATTTCCCAAATGAACTTTTGGTACATGTGCCTTTGGAGGATGTGTACTTCTCTTGGAAAGTCTTGTCTGATTTAAGGCCAATTTGGGACCAAACTCTGCAAACTGCATCACATCAGCAAAGCTGAGTTTGTCAAAAGGAGTACTTGGGGTGGTGCAAAAACCAGACGATGAAGAAATCTGTTGTTGCTGTTGATGATGGTGGTGATGATGAGGATTATTGAGCATGTAATCAATCATTCCATTGTTATGATCAGTAGAAGTTTCATGACCAATACCTTGCGGCTGATGGTCATCTCCATGATTGTGATGGTCTAGAGAGTAATCTAGACCAGTGAAATTTGCCTCGAAGAAATCAAGTTTGTAGCAAAATAACATGGTGATGTATCAGAAAACTACAACAAAAGGATATGGAAAATAGTAAAGAACTACCTTTAACCTAATTTATGATGTGCAAGTTGTAGCAAACTCCACCTTTTTTTCATTCAATGGTAATCAACATATGCTAGAGACATAAACTATCAGATCCAAAGATTTAAGGCCTAACTCTCCAGTGAAAATTGTAGTACTAATAATGAGAACCTAGCATATTCCTGCAACTGCATGAAGATGAACACAATATAATCTTATTCCATAACAGAAGGCATACTTTTCATGCAAAGAAATGATTTTAAAAAAGCAAAAACACCTAAGCATATAATTTCACAGGGTTCATAGAAATTCCAGTTGTCCACTAAAATTAATTATTGTTTTTTTTATTGCAGAACTACCTTCAACCTAATTTATCAGATGCAAGTTGTAGCAACCTAATTTATCAGAACTACCTTCAACCTAATTTATCAGATGCAAGTTGTAACAAGTTCGGTCTGGGCAACAGCCCTGCATTAACTCTACATTGTCTGGTCTGCCTCTATCAAAGGCACACTAGCCCTCTCTTCTTCCCCACAACACACCATTCCTTTCACTTAGGTGTGTTGTCATTTCTCTTCTCTTCTTCTGTAATTCTTTTGATTTCATCACCTCCTTCCCCCTTTCCCACAACACACCTGATGTTTACATTTAAGTGTGTTATCACTCCTCTCATATTCCTTGTTCTTTTATTTTGCTTAATATGCTCATTTAATATTTATACGTTATGTTGTTTCTTCAATTCATTTAACTTGTTCATCTTTTAGTTGTTTTATCCTATATTAATTGATTGACTTAACTTATTAACCTCTTTTAATTTTATTTTGATTAACTCAATGACTTAATAAACAAACTTTCTAATCAGTTCTAATTTAATTTCCTGTTATATTCAATTTGCTAACTTATTTACTAACCAACTATTGCTCACAATCCCCTTTTTGACATAAAGAATCGTGCTTAGAGATAAAAGGGGTCTTGGTACATTTTGGTTGCTCATGCTTCATGGAGACATAAGACGGTTATCGGCAGCTGGCATGGTGGTGCTAGGAATCCTGTTAGGAGAGAGCCAGTAGTGGTGGCGGTTTTTTAAGATTTGACTTCTTCATTATAGTCACTACAAATAAATGGTTGAAAAGATTTTAGTTCAAGTAAGAAATCTAAACACCAAGTATTAGACATAAATCCAACTGCAGCAGCCATGCCAAGTTCTTAATTTCAGACTATATCACCACTAAAGAATCAATCTCAACAATCTTGACAATCTAAATATGTTACTACAGTATAAAAATCTTAGCAAATCAGGTACCCAAACAACCAATCTATTACCAATTGATGAGAGCCAATCAAATCATCACCAAAGCATTGCCAAGAGAAAAGTTTTGGAAGCTTAGAGAAGCTAGAAATGCAAGAACAACATATTAACTATAAAAAGCTAATTCCACACCCTTTATCAACAATCTCATCAATCAATAAGAAAATAAGATCTAAGTTCTCAAGTGCCTCCCTTTTATCAACAGTGCCCATACAAAAAAATTGAAGAATTCATTCAAATCAAAGTCATTTAATAAAAAATTCACGTTGTTACTATGAGCTAAAAGAAAAAGGCAAAAAGGACCTCAAAAGAAAAGCAACTACATCATAGAGCCCTTGAAGCACACTAGCTGATATGAGTTCATTTTCCTCATACCTGCACACAAACAACTTGAGAACAGGCACAAGACTGACATGAACCAAACAGAAATTGCCAGGGCCTAAGACGAGTAATAATCAAGTCAAATGACCATTCATTCCACCAATAGAAACATCTGATAGCAAATTGAAATTAACCAATTATATGAGGAATATGAACAGAAAATTCTTACCTACGCGATATGAGAATTGACTAAAAGCCTCAATAAATGGCATAGATTCAATGTCCCTGGATCAAGAAAAAATGTAACTAAGAAACACAGAATAATAAGAAGTGCAGCTACACACAATGATTAAATTAATGTACCTACAGTTCCACCCAATTCAATGACACAAACATCAGCATGACCTTCCTTTCCATCCACCGGTATCATCGTCACACGCTCTATCCACTTTTGGATGGCATCAGTGACGTAGGACGTTAGTTTATTTTTAATTTTTTTTTGCTATTTTAATTATTTCCTAGTTTAATCAGGATGGAGTCTTTTATTTTCCTAGTCCTCTGTTGACTTGGACTTAGGTATTTAGTTTGCCTATATAAAGGCCTTTTAATTCATAAATTAAACAACTCTTGAATTCTATTTTTCTAAATAAACTTTTTTTGGAATATTTTCCCAAAGTTGAGATTTTTCTCAAACCTAAGATTTTTTGATTGTTCAAGGATCTAGTTTTCTTCGCTTACCGCTACGTCAATTGGTATTCAGAGCCAAGGTTTCTCCTTGGAGTGATCGCCAAGACCGAAGAGGAAGGCAATGCTGCTAACGGAGGGATGCAGGCGTTACAACAAGAGGTGCGAACTATTGGCGAATGGGTTGATCAGCTGGTGCAACAGATGGATCAGTTAGCTCAATTGGTCGCTGCCGACAGGGAAGGCAACAATGCGAGGAACCAAGATAGAGGACTTGCCCCTATCCAACCCGCGGCGAGGGCTAACCTTGGAAATCAAAATCAAATCGTTGCGAGAAAATTACCTGATTCATCATTTGACGATGAAGATGGTAGGTATGCTAGATATGTCGTTGGAGGAGATAACAATGAGGAAAGAGGTAATTCCTTTAAGCTTAGAGTGGATATTCTTAATTTTGATGGAAATTTAGGAATAGAAGATACCCTTGATTGGATCTCTGAGGTGGAACGATTCTTTGATCATTGTGAAATTCCTGAGGGAAAAAGGGTTAAGCTGGTAGCTTATAGACTGAAAGGCAGTGCTTCAGCTTGGTGGGATAGGCTGCAAACAGAGAGACGAAGGCAGGGCAAGAGAGCTATTACGACTTGGAGAAAGATGAAGCAGAAATCCACGCTAGATTTCTACCGCCTGATTATGAGCAGATTCTTTATATGCAATATCATAGGTGCTCGCAAGGTCAGAGGAGTGTCCATGATTATACAACAGAATTCTTGAGGCTGTTAGAAAGAGTCAACTTGCAAGAATATGAGGATCAAAGGGTGGCTAGGTATTTGGATGGTTTGAGGCCCTCAGTCAGAGATAAGATTGGGGTTCAGTCTATACATATGGTTGATGATGCTAGAAATTTGGCTACCACGACAGAACTTTTGATGCAAGAGAAGTACCGAGGTGAATCCAATAAGAAGACTTAAGGGGAATCGAGTCAGAAGGGAAGAAAATTTAAATTGGAATTCCAATCCAATGCGAGAGAAGAATGACCCAAAAGATAAGGCGAAACAAACAGAAATAGCTAAGGAAACCACAAAGCCAGCAAATCCTTATGCTAGACCAACCGTTGGCAAGTGCTTTGATCGGTCGTCAACAAATCATAAAAATAATCCCCATAAAAACCTAACTAAGTAGATAGGGCAAGCAGTGGTCGAATCCCACAGAGAAGGGGAATAAACTTATCCAAAGATAAAATCCTTTCTAAGAATCACTCAAAAATAGGGGATTAAAAATAGCAATTATAAAGAAAACAATTAAACTAAAAATAAAGCAAAGTAAATTAAATCTAAACTATGGCAATGAATAAAGAAAACAATAATAAGAAAGCATACTTCTTCTCCAATGATAGAAATCAATCAAATTAACTATGGATCCTTGATTTGAAAGATGAATTTAATATTTTATTCTCAATTAAATAATTGTTCTAGGGAAAACCCTAACATGTATATTAGATACAATTACCTTGACCCAGCTTAAATTATCCCTTTTATTCTTAACAATCAATTGCCTTGGCCCAGGTTTTCAGTAGATAAGAACAAAGCATTAAGAACAATAATATATTTTTCCCACATGCATAACAATTATAACCAAACTTATTCTTTCAAATAAGGTTAATTAATCCCTTGGAAGGAATTGGCCCTTCACTTCCAATTGTTACCAAACAATCAAACCCGAAGGCCTTCAAAGCTTGATTTAACAATAGATCTATCAAATCATATCAATAGCTGCAGTTCTAAATCAACAATTATCAAGATCATAAAATAAAGCAAAGATTAAATAACTATTTATCAAGAACAAACATCAAATTATAAGCACACAAATCTCACCATTATTAATTGATTAAAATCACCAAAGGATATGAAGTATTAAGAATTTAGCCACTCATGGATTTTCCAAATCCATGAGAGGCATAAAAAAACTTACAGGAAGGCATAAGAAAACTTATAGGACTTGAAGGGAGCGGAATACTCCTTGTAAAACCCTAGGATTGCCGCACCTCTCTATGCAAAGAGAGGTGTTGACACCCTTAGCCTAAAACTAGAAGAAAAACTAGAGAAAATAGAAGAAGAGAAAAATATATAATTGATTGCGTTTCTAAGGCCAACATAAGGTGGGTATTTATAGTGGACGGGTCTAGGACGGTTTAGGGGTTGACTTGGTCTCCAAGTTGACTTGAAAGTCTTCCTAGAATCGAAATTAGAGTGAAATTCGGACTCTAGAAAATTCTAGAATCGCACAGCAACTTCAACAGTAATTTCGGGCTTGAAGATGGCAGAATTGGGTTTTGGGCTTCAAAGCAAAGTTTTAGATCTCGGAGTTCTCTTTCCAACGCCTACTCACACGCCTTATTTGGAGGTCTGAGTAGAAAGTTATGACCTTTTTACCGAGACTGCGCAGAATCCTAATCCAAATAGGAAAGGGTTGCAGGAATTTGAATATTTCCTGGGCTTGTGCGGCACCAATTAGGATTTTGACTCAAATTGTGATCTCATATGGGTTGAGTATTAACCCATATAAAATATTCAAAAGTCCATGTCTTCAAGGCTATGGAGAAACCTTATCTTCAATCCTTCGCGTTTTAAGCTCAATCCTCAATTCTTGCTCCTTGAAATAATTCTTCAATGGTCTTCATATCTTGAAATTATCTTTAATAAATCTTTAATCACGAACTTCGAATCTCCAAATCTTCACTCAAAATTGCTAAGTCCATATTTGTGACAAAAAGTCATCAAATTAGCTCCAAAAATACTGAAAAACAACAAGTTTCCACTTTTCTTCTCTTCAAGATTTTAAAACACAAATACTTACAAATAGAGTTAAATCACACATAAAAATACCATAAAAAGCATAGGAAAATGATCATAAAAATTGGGTTAATTTTGACTCGATCATAATTTCCCCCACACTAAACCTTTGCTAGTCCCTAGCAAACTAGTGCATAAAAAACTATGAAAAAAAAAAAGACTAATGCATAAAAAGATTCCACTTTCGTAGGTGTACGGCGGCACTTAGCACGTGACACAAGCCATTTAAACTTGAGACTGTTAGAGGTACTCAGGAGGTGTTATGTCATCTGAGGGTTTTCTTAACTAGGACGACACCCACAAACATGTTTAAACTGACTCGATAGACACATGGGTTAGTAGTAAAAATAAAACAAATTTTTAAACAAACATAGGTTTAAAGGCTTTTAAAAACCATACTTTTCGAAATATCAATTTAAAATGCATACATATATCAAGGATCAATGCAATCATGAAATCAGAATAACAAAGAATAATAAGAGCACTCAATTCAAAAGATCAAGAAATAGCAAGCATCTTTATTCTTAAGTAACCATAATTAAATCAGTTCTATCATTCTTCGCATCCTATAACTACTTCTTTCCATAAGCTTATGTTTTCATCTTTATCTCCATTACTCAAAGGAAAATAATGTCATGGATACAAATGAAGGGTTTTCGTGGGTTATAACAGATTTTTTAAAGGGTAATTTTTTAGAAAATAAGGTTACTTACCTTGAAATGTTCATGATTTGGGGTTACTAACTCCCTTTTTATTTTATTTTGAGGTTACTAACACTCTTTTTTTTTTTCAGAGGGAAAATACTTCCGCAATTCCATGTCTTTAATTTCTTTCAAGGTTACTAACGCCTGCGTTTTTTTTTTAAAGAGTGACAATGGAAAGATCAGAAATACATCTTCTCCTATTCATGAAAAAACTTCTTTTTATAAAAAGAATTTTTTTAAACTACCCTTTTATATAAGTAGTCCCACACACTTGTTCTTGACATATCCATAACATACTTTCATAATTGTAATTTCAACAAGATTAAACACAAGTTCTAGAAATTGATAATTATGGAAGCAATAATTGAATAAGTTTTTATCACAAACTCTAATTATACTTAATTCTAAGAAATAAGATAACATGTTAAAAATCAATCAATGAATAAAGCATTCTTAAAAATTCTATGCATTCATCAATCATAATCAAATCAATTGCTTAATATATGCATGAAAAATCCTTTGAAAAAATTATGGCATGGATCTATGCATTTAAACTCTCTCCCCCACACTTAAAAAACAGATTGTCCTCAATGTATGAATTTTAACAAAAAATCAAAAATTTTGAGATTTTGAAATTTTTGGAAAAATAATAATATGAGTGCACATGTGTGAAAAGTGTGGTTTCTTTAAGAATAGATGATTATGCTAATGAGAAACTTGACTCACAAAGAAAATGTATACCCAATCAAGCAATTCAAGAAATTCAAGCAAATCAAAGCATCAATAATAACAATCATAGAATAGAAATCATAATAAAGATCCAAGTCAAAGCAATCAAAGCAATAATCAATCAAAGCAATGCGAAGAAAAATAAATGGAGTTAAAGTTTAAGAAAGCTTCTCTATTTTTCAAGCATAAGATTTATTCGATTTCTTCTTGTAATCTCCAAAATTGTAAGCTCCTTTTGCTCATCTTGGTTCCCTTAATATGAAATCCTAAAAAGAAAAAGAAAAATAAAAGAAATATAAATTAAGGGTTAGTAAAAATATTGGGTTGCCTCCCAATAAACGCCTTTCTTTAAGGTCTTTGGCTAGACTGCCTTAAAGAAATTATTCTTCAAAGGTGAAGGAACTATGAATGTATTCCTTTAATAAGTCCACAATGATCTTTAAGAGTATCATTGATGACTTTGAGAACTTTAAGTTGAATTTTATCAAGATTCGAAATCATCAAAGGGTATGTAGCATCACGGGCTGGTGATGGCACGGGCATGGCCGGTGGTGGCACGGTGGTAGCGCGGTGATCAAGCCAAAATTAACCCTATTTTTATGATCACTTTCCTATGTTTTTTAGTATTTTTATGTGTATTTTAACCCTACTTTATATGTATTTGTGTTTTTAGGTCTTGAAGACAAGGAAAGTGGAAACTTGTTGTTTTTCACTTTTTTTGGAGCTATTTTGATGACTTTTTGCACAAATATGGACTTAGCAATTTGGAGTGAAAATTGAAGATTTGAAGCTCGTGATTGAAGATTTATTGAAGATAATTTGAAGAATTGAAGACCATTGAAGAATTATTTCAAGAAGCAAGAAGTGAGGATTGAGCTTAAATCGCGAAGGATTGAAGATAAAGCTACGGAGAAGACCCTGAAGACCTTGAAGACATGGAATTTTGGATATTTTATATGGGTTAATACTCAGCCCATATAACCTCATAATTGGAGTTAAAAACTCAATTGGTGCCGCACAACCCAAAGAAAATATCCAATTCTCGCATACTAATCCTAGTTGGATTAGGATTCAGCGCAGTCTCGGTAAAAAGGCCATAACTTTCTGCTCAGACTTTCAAATTAGGCCCATGAGTAGGCGTTGGAAAGCTAACTCCGAGATCTACAACTTTTCTTTGAAGTCCAAAACCCAGTTCTGCCATCTTCAAGCCAGAAATTACTGTCGAAGTTACTGTGAGATTCTAGAATTTTCTAGAATCTGAATTTCACTCTACATTCGGTTCTAGGAAGACTTTTAATCCAACTTGGAGACCAAGTCAGCCTCTAAACCGTCCTACATCCTTCCTAAGTCTATATGGAGTCTAATTAGTCCACTATAAATAGCTACCTTATGTAACCCTAGATAACAACATCTAGATACAATTTTCACTTCATCTATTTTTCTTCTAGTTCTAGTTTTTCTTCTAGTTTTTCCTAAGGGTGTCGACACCCTCTCTTTTCATAATAGGGGTGCGATATCCCTTGCTTTGCCAAGGGGAGGATTCGGTCCTTCAAGTCCTGTAAGTTTTCTTATGCCTCTCATGGATTTGTCCAAATCCATGAGTAGCTAAATTCTTAATACTTCTTATCCTTTGGTGATTTTAATCAAATAATTATGGTGAGATTTGTGTGCTTATAATTTGATATTTGTTCTTGATTGATAGTTTGCTAATCTCTGTTTTATTTTATGATCTTGATTGTTATTGATTTAAACTGGCCAGTAATGATATAATATGATAGATCTATAGTTAAATCAAGTTTATAATTAGCACCTCAGACTTGATTGTGTGGTAACAAATTGGATGCGACCTAATCGGTGGTCCAATGAGATTAGTTTACCTTGTTGATTAACGCCAATGAGTTTGGTTTTACTTGTTATGCATGTGTGAAAAATAATTGTTCTTAATGCTTTGTTCCTTAGTAATTTTTAAGCCTCAAAAGGAAATTAATTGCTAAGAGAATAATAGGGATAATTTAAGTCTCAAAAGGGAAATCTTATCTAATATACATGTTAGGGTTCGCCCTAGACCAATTATTAATCAAGAATAAAATATTAAATTCATCTTTTAAATCAATGATCTATAGTTAATTTGATTGATTTCTACCATTGGAGAAGAAGTATGCTTTGTTATTATTGTTTTCTTTATTAATTGCCATAGATTTAGATTTAATTTACTTTGCTTTGCTTTAGTTTAATTATTTTCTTTATAATCGTTATTTTATTCAATTCCCTGTTTTTGAGCAATTCTTTTGAGTGATTCTTGAGAAGATTTTATCCTTTGGATAAGTCTATTCCCCTTCTTTGTGGGATTCGACCCCTACTTGCCTATCTACTTAGTTAGGTTTTTATGGGGATTACTTTTATGATTGCCGACGATCGATCATGCCAGCTACATCCCTTGGTGCTTTGGCTTCCATCTGTTGCTCCTCTCCTCTTATTGGCTAGACTCCTTGATGATTGTTGGCTTCATTGGGTGGTGGAACTCTTGGAGTTAGAGAACTTAGTGTTTGAGCAAAAGTTTCCAATACCGAGTATACTTCAGCAGGGGTATTATCGAGCAAAGGGTTTAAAGTAAGTGTATCAACAACCATTTGATCAGAGACTCTTAATCCTTAATAAAAGTATCAAACCAAACGTTCTTTGCTAAAGCCATGTTGAGGGTAATCGGCACAAAGCTTCTTGAATCTCTCCCAATATTGAGGAAAATTCTCCTTGTTGTGTTGTTGAATGGTGTACATCTTCTGCCTCCACTTGAAAATGTGATCAGATGTCATCGATGAAGATTCTTCACTTTGTCCTTTCTTAACCCATTTAGAGTTTACAACACAAACAAAACTGTTAGATTTTAAAGGCAATTGAGATGAAATTCTAGGGTGGATAACATCACCATCGAATTGCATGGTCAATGAACCATTGAATACATCAATCTTGGTATGAGAAGTTCTTAGGAAAGGTCTTCCTAATAAAAGAGGACATTGATCTTTCGAATGTTCCATCTCCATAACAAAAGATGTCAATAGGAAAAATCAAGTGTTCAACTTTACATTCTCTAAAACACATTTGAGGTGAACCAAAGATCCATAAGCTAACTGCAGAATCACGTCAGTATTTTTCAAAGGACCAAGATTTAAAGATAAAAAAAATAAGGCATTGCGCTCAAAGAAGCACCTAAATCAAGCATAGCATTCTCTATAACACTTCTTCCAATAGAACAAGTAATAAAAAACTTACCTGGATCCTTGCACTTAGGAGGTAAACTCTTTTGAAGCACAATAGAAACATTAGCTCCTACACTTACCTTACCTTGCATCCTTTTCTTGTTGGTACAAAGTTGCTTAAGGAACTTTGCATAATTTGGAATTTGTTGAATAGCATCAAGAAGTGAGATGTTGACCTCAACTTGTCGAAGTATCTCCAAAATATCTTGATCATCATCTTCTTTCTTTGATTTCTTCAATCTTGATGGAAAAGGTATTGAAGGTTCATGCACCTTGGAATCCTTATTGGGCTTGATAGCGGCGGTCTCCTTGTCTTTTTCTCTATCCTTAACAGCTTCACGAGCACATATCCCTTTTCCATTGGGTTCATCTTCAATCTTGATTTCTTTGTCAGGCACTTGCAATTCTTCTTTTTTGGTGTAGCTTAGCTCTCTTTCATCTTGTGCAGCATGGGTTGGATAGGGTTCTTCCAACTCTTTTCCACTCCTCAAAGTAATTGCACTTACATTCTCCCTAGAAGGTACCTTTGGTTGTGATGGGATCCTTTGTTGACCTTGTGTCTTGAGCTCACTCATGTCACTAGCCAATTGACTAATTTGTTTCCTCATCATCTCCATAGCTTCCCTCATTTGTTGCATCTTGATGGAAACTTGTGAAGATTGTTGAAAATTAGACCTTTGAAAATTCATTGGCCTTCCTTGATAGTTACCTTGGTTCCCATATTGTTGATTTGGTTGCTCGACTCTCCATCCAGGATTTGAATAGGGTTCAGGCTTCCTTTGATATGCTCCTTACATTCCCATAGCATTGACTTCTTGAGTGTTGTGTTCCAAAGAAGGGCACTTATCAGTGTAGTGTCCTTGTGTACAAATACCACAAACCTTAGGCACACTTGAAAAATTTGCATGGAACAAATCAGTGAGCATAACGATTTGTTGATTTGTTTCTTGAAGTTGTTGCTCCAATGAGATGGAATGGGTAGAGACTTCATTGATTCTTCTTATATTGTCTTCTCTTGATGCATAGTCTTCTCGAGATCCAAATTGTTGAGTATTTGCAGCCATGTGTTCCACTAAAGTCCATGCATCGGTGGGAGTCTTGTCTATGAAAACTCCCCCACTTGCAGAATCTATGGAAGATTTGTCAAACAGTAGTAGTCCTTTGTAGAAGTATTGGATCAGCAATTGTTCATTGATTTGGTGATTGGGGCAGCTCGCACACAGTGTCTTGAAATGTTCCCAATATTCATGCATTGTTTTTCTATGGCGTTGCTTAATTCCGCATATCTCATTCCTTATACTTGATACTTTATGAGCAGGAAAGTACTTTTCCAAGAACAATTTCTTAAGGCTCGTCCAAGAGGTGATTGAACCAGTAGGTAAGAGGTACAACCAATCTTTTGCAAGGTCCACAAGAATGAACGAAAAAGTTCTTAGCTTGAATTGATCTTCAGGAATACCTTGAATACTTGTAAATGCACAAGCAATCTGAAAATCTGTAAGACGTCGGTGAGGATCTTCTCCAGGCAGACCATGAAATTTGGGTAAAATCTGAATAAATACAGATTTTATCTCAAAGGTTCCACTCGTATCTGGGTATTGAATTGCTAAATGTTGTGCGGTAACGTTTGGTGTAGCAAGCTCTCTCGGAGTTCTAGTAGCGTCTTCGTTTGTCATGTCTTCTGATGATGTTGAAGATATGGTTGATTTAGGAGAATTAGATTGAGAATTCGAAGTAGATGACTCCTCTTTTTGTTGTCGACTTAATCTCTCCTTCCTTAGCGAAAATAGTGTTCTTTTTGACTCAGGATCAAATTCAAAATCTTCTATACCACTACTTTTTGTGTTTGGCATGCAACTTCCTAGAAAAATCAAAACAAAACTCAAAAGAAAAATTAGCAGTAAAAGTTCTTAAACAAAGATTAAAATTAAAAACGGAAAATAAGAAATTTTTTTTTCTAAAAACGCAAAAAACAAAATAAGAGAATTTTTTTTTCTTAAAACGCAAAAACTAAGAAAAAAAATTCTTAAAATGATTAAATCTTTAATCTTTTTCATCCTTCCCCGGCAACGGCGCCAAAATTTATGATCGGTCGCCAACAAATCAAAAAAATAATCCCCACAAAAACCTAACTAAGTAGATAGGACAAGCATGGGTCGAATCCCACAAAGAAGGGGAATAGACTTATCCAAAGATAAAATCCTCTCCAGGGACGGATCCATGAATTATGAGCAGTGGGGGCACACACACTAATACATATAATCAAATCTTTATAAAAAAAGATATAATTAATTCAAGTGCATAATTTCTACATCAAATAAAAATTATTACAATAATTCTCTACGAGTTTTCATAGCTTGAAATCGTTGCAAAATGTTTTCATTATCAATACTACAAAATACATCTTTTTCTATATATGAAACCAAACAATCATTCATCAACGAATCTCCCATTCGATTGCGCAAACGATTCTTTACAATCTTCATGGCAGGAAAAGCTCTTTCCACTGATGCAGTAGAAACCGGCAATAGCAAAGCTAACTTCACAAGTAAATACACCAATGGATAAACAATATGTTTCTTTGTTTCGACAAGTTTTATTGAAAGGTCATTGATACCTTTCAAACTTGTAAACCCATCATGAGATCTCACATCAATAATGTATGTATCAAGTTGATTCTCAAGAATAAGTAGCTCCACATTTAAAAAGTCGGATGGATAAAACTTAGCAATACGAATCAACTTTTGCTTATCAAAAGATGCAAAAGAATCACAAGGACTTAAACAAGCCACACAAAGAAGTAACTCCATATTTACCTCATCAAATCGGTTGTTGAGCTCTTGAAGTTGCATATCAATTATAGCATAAAATAGCTCAACTCGATAATGATGTAAATTTGTCATTGTTTGAGCATTGCGTCGTGGCCTTCCTCGAGTCACAAATATGTCATCCATATTTGGAATGACAATATTGTTTTGTTAACAAAATAAAGAAACCTGATTGTGCAAAAAATCACACTCATCTTCTCTCATTATTTGTAGTTGTTCTTTAGATACTCTAACTAAAGCCATTGCATTAACAATATCTTGGTCTCTTCTTTGTAATGCCAATGACAATTCATTTGTAATCCTCAAGATACTTCTCATTAAATGCAAGTTGAAAACAAAGTCAAAAGATTGAACCGAATCTAACAAGGCACAAGCTTCACCTCTTTGCTCCAAGTTAATGCCATCCTCTACAACAAATTCAAGCACATCAACAACACAACTAAAATTAAGGATAAAATTGATAAAAGACCGGTAATGTGAACCCCATCGAGTATCTCCGGCTCGTTGAAGACTTGTTTCTTGATTCAAACCTTTTCCCGAAGAAAGTTCACCAATTCTTAATCCCTCTTCAACCTTGTTAAATTTCTTTCTCGAAACCCATCTCTACGTTTACATGATGCTCCAACAATATTCACCACACTCATTACAATGTTAAAAAACAATGCAACTTGAACATGATTCTTTGCCACGGCTACAAGTGCCAATTGAAGTTGATGAGCAAAACAATGAACATAATAAGCGGATGCATTTACTTTCATGATCAAGGTTTTCAAACCATTGTACTCACCTTGCATGTTGCTTGCTCCATCATAACCTTGTCCACGGATCCTTGACATACTCAAATTATGCTTAGAGAATAATGCCTCAATAGCCTCTTTTAGTGACAAAGCGGTTGTATCACGGACATGCACCATACCAAGAAAACGTTCCATAACATGACCTTTGGAATCCATATAGCGCAAGGCGAGAGCCACTTGTTCTTTAATTGAAACATCACAAGACTCATCAAGTAAAATGGAGAACAATTCATCTCCAAGATCTTTCAAGATAGTGTTGGTAGTGTCGATTGAAGCGGCACTAATAAGATCCTTTTGAATATCATGTGCTATCATTTTGGAATTTTTAGGTGCATTCTCCAATACAACACTTTTGATGGTTTCATTGTGATTAGCAAGAAATCGAAGAAGTTCTAGAAAATTCCCTTGGTTGGAAGAATTCTCCGTTTCATCACGACCACGAAATGCCAAACCTTGACATAATATAAACCGAATGCAATCAAGAGTTGCTATTAAGCGAACTCGATAATCTTTTCTTGCTTGATCGGCTTGCTTTTCAAAAGCAAATTGGACATGTTGCTTTTCATTTAGCAAATTGTCACATCTTTTTCTTGCTTGGTTATGAGCACTATTATGACCTCCAACATGAACTCGATAATCTTTTCTTGCTTGATCGGCTTGCTTTTCAAAAGCAAATTGGACATGTTGCTTTTCATTTAGCAAATCGTCACATCTTTTTCTTGCTTGGTTATGAGCACTATTATGGTCCTACCAAGCAGTGACCAAGTTTGAGTGCCCTTCAAATAATAACAAAGGTTATTATTGGTAATTTATAATATATTATATCCTTTCAATTCCTTTCCATTGCTTAACCAAACAATTGGTATGGTGATTCCTTTCTTTTCCTTTCCCCAACTAATTTTAAACAATCCAAACAGGGAAACCTATATCCTTTCTTTTCCTTTAAAAAACTTTCCTCCCCTTTCCTTTCCTTTCCTTCCCTTTCCTTTAATTACTTGAATCCAAACATAGGCTAAATGACATTATTTAAATTTCACAGTTTTTTTAGAAATAAACATTTACAGTTATTATACTAAAAACTTTATTTTTATTTAATTAAATTTAATATTTGATATTTTTTTTTTACTTTTACCATTTTAATTTTAAAATATTGGAGAAAGTAGTTCTAGAACCATTTCAATTATAATGTAAACTAATAAAAGTTTTATTATCAAGTTTAAAAGTTAAAATAAGTTCTCTAATCATTAATTATTCATATTTGTTTAACTAATTGTGTTTAAAAATTTATTTAAATTTTAATTATTGTGATTGACCTTTTTCTATTTTTGGAGTGTGTATTTGTAGTTTAATGTATTGAAGTGTATAACAAGAATTTAAAGTTTTTAAAAATAAAAAGAAGAGTAACATGCAATTATTTCCTTTGACTTATATAAAGTTAGAGGAGTCAATTGGGCAGACGTAATTTTTTCAGGTGATTTGGATTTCGGCTCATCTGGCTTCAGGTCATTCGAGTCTAGGGTTAGGCAGATTCGGGTTTTGGCCTCAGGTCACTTGGGTTTTGGATCATTCGAGTTTTGGGTTTTTCGAGTCTAGGAATATCTTTATTATTCGATTTATTTTACATTCCACTACCAGTGAAGTTCAGCAAACTGCATGTACGAGGTTAAAGAGTTGATGTATGTGTCTCTTTATATATTAATTTTGAATATTAAATACGTAGTTAGTTTTGAAGTGGGGTATGTATTGAAATAAATATTGGTTATATAATATCTAAATTTATGTTCTTTCATTACATCAATTAAAATTATAAATTAATTAATAATATAAGTATCGATAAAAATGAAAATAGAATTACAACCCTTATTGGTGAGATTATTAGTACAATAGTAAAACCTAATAGAAAAAATTGTCAAGAAATTACTAATTAATTATTATTATTTATTTATTATGTAAAAAAACAAATAACTAATTATAAATTTATCATAAATTATTCATATATCTGATTTAGTATTTATTCGTATTGTTATTGTTCATATAATGAAATTTAACAAATTTAATCATAATAGGTAAAATTATAATAATAATATAAATTTTATTGAATAAATGATAATTTAGAATGTATGGTTAAAATTATAATAATGTGGATTTTATTGAATAAAACATAATTTTACTTTATAATATTCTTGGGTCATTCGGGTTAACTTCTTAGATCATTTAGGTTACAGATTTGCCGGGTTTGGATAGGACGAGTTCAAGTCGTTTACTTTATCTAATCAATCGGGTTCGGTTGGGTTGGACAGGTTATCGAATTTGAATCAAGTTTTGACAACTTTACTTATAATTAATTGCAATTATTGTTTTAATTTACTTTTAATTTAAACACGATGGGTCACGTGCAACGTACGTGAAAGTAAAAACTAGTATATATATATATATATATATATATATATATATA
>AWUE01024914.1:0-17106 GCA_001974825.2 Corchorus olitorius
AACTTGATTGATGAGTTATTTATATTCAAACATTCAAAATTCTATAAATCAGATTATGTGCCCTTATAGACATTAAAAAGTTACGTACCCTTATAGTATAATATTAATTGAAATATTGATTAATAATTATTTGATTGATATTCAAACATCCCAATTTTAAGCATCAAAAATATTAATGCTAACGGTAATGAATAAATAAAAATCAACTTTCATCAAAATCAATTTGTAAGATTATTTAATTAAAATCAATATATAAGATACATTTGAAAAAAGAAATCAATCATATATTCTATTATAACTTAAAAACCCATGAAATATTCAATTTAGCAAAATTTTAGGTGAATTAGAATTTCCTATTATAATAGTTTAATTTTAATCATAACAATGAAGGTATGGTAACTAAGTAGGTTGAAGCAAAGTCAACATAACTTATATGGTGACTTTAATAATTTTTTTTGATAAAATATGGTGACTTTAATAATTAATTATGTTTATCTAAAAAAAATAATTAATTACGTTAATACCAAATTTATACATTACTTTTAATTAGTTTTACCGAATTTCATAATCAACTTTTATGTTTCATTTGAATATTTTCAAATCAAATCAAATTTTTAATAGAAAGTTTCTCATTAATTAAGTTTTTTTTGGCATAATTGTCACCCAAACAAATCAAAATAGATATGGATAATTTATTGCATTATTCCTAAGCAAACTTCAAATTGATTTACACGGTTAATCAATCAATTAGGGAAATTAATTGATTTAAAATTCAAAATCGGTGATTCAATATCGATTCTGGATATTATAGATAAATATATTATTAAATATAAAAAGTATAATTGAATTACGTATAAAACAATTGAATTATTTTTTTTGACAAAAAAAAAGAATTGAATTAGAATATTAGTATTTAAGCTAATTTAAAATATGATCTTGCCAATTTTTGCAAAATATAACAATATAGAAATTAACATAGATTTTTGATTAATTATAGAAATCTCGATTCTTTCTTTAAATATACCAAAGGGTATATAGAATATGTAAAGTAGTAATCAATTAAATTAAATTAATTTAATTTGCAAATATCTTTGAAATAATGATAATTGATTTGGTTAATTGAGTACTTGAAACGTTCCAAGATCCAAAAAATGTAGTATTCAATATTTATCAGTGATTAGTACTTGATTGATGATGTAATTAAATTTCAAACATTTAAATAATGAAAATATCCTAATACTCTAATTGATTTGGTTTGGAAAATATTCACTAATTAATTACTTGATTGATAATTTAATTAAAACTAGTTTCAGACCCTTAAAAATATGATTCATATTTAAAGTATCAAATAATATATTTAAAGCATTAAGACACATATAAAATAAAGTTAATTTAAAAGAAATATCATGAAAAAATTACATCATTATCATCAATTCCTGACTGAGTTCACAAACTTATAATTACGTCATTACTGTCGTTGAGGATTTGCTGTGAAATAAATTATGAAACTTGAATTAAAGGATACCATATAGGACAAAAAAATAAAGTTACAGATGATGAGATTTTTACTTTAACGCAACTTGTTAAAGAGTTCAGGATAAACTATATTTTTTGTATACGCCGGATGACCATTTTCAAAATCAGTGGGAATTAATTTAAATTTTAAAATTATTATTTATTTATAATAATTTATTATAAGTAATTAGTAATATTGTAAATGAATTTTAATTAGTAACAAACTTAATAAGGAGTGGATATTATCTTGTAAAGAAAGTTTAATTGCAATATAATTTTTTAGATAAGTATTACTAAATCTTTATTTTACTTATACTGTGAAAAATCCTTATAATTTGTAGAAAAAATATTACTAAATATCTTTATATTTTGTAGAAAAACATTATTATGTCGTTTTACTAAACAACTATTTGATATATCTCATTGAAATTTTTAGATTGCATATGCAGGTTAAAAAATTAAAACATATGCCATTTCTTAATTAATTTTGTATTTGATATTAAAAAATAAGTTATTATTTAATACATTGTCGATGAAGTTTTTAGACTTCACAAATGGGTTAAAACGTTGACGCATACCATATCTCCTAATTAATTATATATATATATATTTAATGTTCAAAAATATTCCCTAAGGGGACACATGTCGACCATTTAACTCTAACCATGCATGTGCAGTCTGCTAAACTTCACTAATGGTGGATAAAATAATTTTCCTTAAAAAATATACACTAAAAAGACACATGTCAATCCTTTAACCCAGTTTGTACAATCTAATAGTAAACTACACTGATAGTGGATGTGGTAATTTTACTTTTCGTAATAACCATAAACACTTTTAAGTTTAATTTAAGTAACATTATTATGGCTTTTTACTTAATTAATTAATGTTCAAAAATCAAAACTATTTCCTAAGGGTACACATGTCAACCCTTTAACCCTAACCCTGCATGTGCAGTCTGCTAAACTTCACTAACGGTGGATAAAATAATTTTCCTTAAAAAAATACACTAAAAAGACACATGTCAATCTTTTAACCTCATTTGCACAATCTAATAGTAAACTACACTGATAGTGGATGTGATAATTTTACTTTTCGTAATAACCATAAACACTTTTAAGTTTTAAGTAACATTATTATGGCTTTTACTTAAATAATGTTCAAAACTATTCCCTAAGGGAACACATGTCAACCCTTTAACCCTAACAATGCATGTGCAGTCTGCAAAACTTCACTAACGGTGAATAAGATAATTTTTCTTAAAAAAATGTACACTAAAAAGACACATGTGTCAATCCTTTGATCCCGTTTGTACAATCTACTAAACTACACTAATAGTGGATATGGTGATTTTCCTTTTGGTAATAACCATAAACACTTTTAAATTTTAAGTATCATTATCATGCCTTTTACTTAATTAATTAAGTTTCTTTATTGTTAAAGCTTTTCAATCTACGCCTATCTATACCTTACTATTAAAGTTATCTCCAAACTGCTATATGTTTAGTATTTGACTTTTCTCATGCTGACTTCAAATTGATTTACACGGTTAATCAATCAATTAGGGAAATTAATTGATTTAAAATTCAAAATCGGTGATTCAATATCGATTCTGGATATTATAGATAAATATATTATTAAATATAAAAAGTATAATTGAATTACGTATAAAACAATTGAATTATTTTTTTGACAAAAAAAAGAATTGAATTAGAATATTAGTATTTAATCTAATTTAAAATATGATTTTGCAATTTTTTGCAAAATATAACAATATAGAAATTAACATAGATTTTTGATTAATTTTAGAAATCTCGATTCTTTCTTTAAATATACCAAAGGGTATATAGAATATGTAAAAATAGTAATCAATTAAATTAAATTAATTTAATTTGCAAATATCTTTGAAATAATGATAATTGATTTGGTTAATTGAGTACTTGAAACGTTCCAAGATCCAAAAAATGTAGTATTTGTTATGAATATATATTCATGTGGATGTCCATAAATATGTGATTAATGAACAGTTCATTTTCTACGGATGTTATGAGATGTTTCATATTCTCACATTTAAGATGATGTAACTATCAGCCTATAAATAGGCCATTTGTTTTGACAATGAAGATATACAATTTCTCCCTTTCTCTATATTCTTTTGTCTTTCATACTTCAATTCTCTACTCCTTTGTTCTTGTTATTCCTTATTTTATAACAGTATTCAATATTTATCAGTGTTTATACCATGATTTACACCCAGGGTAATCATGTAATTGCTCAAAATGGATGGCCACGATTTAATCCTCTAAAGTCCTATGGATGGTTGGATTTAGTCCACCCTAGGCCAAATTCAACAAGGAAAGAGTTGAATATTGATTTAATTTCCTTAATTACTCCCAAATTACTTATGGAAATTAGGGAAATTATGGAAATTAGGAAATTAAATGAATTAAATGATTTCACATAGCAAGACCGCCCCATTTTACTCCACAAATTGGGTTTGATCGGTCTAGGCCATTAAAACCGGATTTGAGCCCTCCCGGGTTAAACTTTTTACAAGTTTTCAATTAAGGACAATGGGATTAGGGTTTCGAAATTGAGGTTGAAGTTGAATGAATTTGGCAACATGTCTTTTATTAAAGTTGTTCCAAATACTATGAAGAACACTCTGTCCAAATTTCAGCTCATTCTGAGTCCAGAAGAAAACTTGCATTTTGTGCAATTAAGGACAAAATTCAATCCCGAGACATTTTTGCATGGCGATTTCACCAATTGGCACAATAGCTTGGTTTTCATGCAATATTGATGCTATTTGGAGGAATTTAGCCATGTTTGTCCATTTTCATAACTTTTCACTTTTATTCAATTAAGGACAGTATGGCTAAATTAGCTTGGTTTAAGCCATTGCCTTTATCGATTTTTCATGATTTTTGTCATATAACCTTAGTGATATGATATTTAGCCTAATCCCATGTCCAATTGATCAAGTCTAAAATTTCGTGGCATTTGGAGTCCGTTTCAGCACCATTTGGCTTCTCCGCACTTGGTTTTCCACCCCTGCTTGCTGCACCGAGACTTTTGGAGCCAATTTAATTCAAAATTCAGAAATTAATTGTGATAATTATCACAATTAAGAGTCAAAAACGTGGTGGACTTTCTCTTGGCTGATTTGGTGGAATTTTCCTTAATTAAAGGGATTTACATCAGGAATTAAATACATAAAATAGTGCAGAATCAAGAGGGAGTTAATCTGGACCGTCGGATTGCATCTAACCCTAGGAGGCCGGCCCCTATATAAAGAGAGCAGCCTCCAACGAAAATGAAACTCCAGCAGCCTCTCCAAAAACCTCTCCTCAGAGTAAAACACTTGCCCAGTGCAAATCAATCAAGCCCAGTGCTTCTTTATCATTTTTCCAACAAGCCTCAGAGCTTTCATCTTCAATTTTCAATCTTGTTCATCAAGTTCTACACTTGATTCTCCTTTTATTATTTTAATCTTGTTTTTACAAGACATCTCTTGTATTTACTTTTCCTTTGCAATAAAATAACAAAACCTTGTTATTTTTTCCTTTCATGAATCAAGAAAATATCCTTTTTACAGTAATCCTTTTTATGTTTTCTGAATCTAGAATCAATGATTTAAACACGTTTGTGTGACTTTGATTCAGGATCCGCAACTCGTTTGGTTTATTTTTATGTTTGCTGCACTCAAAGCAATCATTTACTTTTTACTGCACTTTTTCTCAATTTTTACTACAAAATTGAACTTTTATTTTTACTTGCATCTTTTTCTCAATTTTTAAGACAAAATTGATCTTTTAATTTTCATTGCACTTTTTATCAATTTTTTGACAAAATTGATTGGCACGTTCGGTACCCTTTCACCAAGATCTCCAAAGAGATTTTTTGGCGCGAACATCTCTTTTTGGCACGCCCGGTGGGACCACAAGGATTCAGATCTCATCTCGGTGTTGTTAAAAGGATTTTTTCTTGATTTTTACTTTCAAGTTGGCGATCCCCAACTTTGTTCTTTTTATTTTTACTTTCGCCCCACTTAGCACACCAACATCTCTTTTTGGCACGCCCAGTGGGACAACAAGGATTCAGATCTCATCTCGGTGCTGTTGAAAAGGTTTTTATTTTCTTGCTTCTTTTTCGTTATTGCGTTATTTTCTTTCTCCTCTTCTTCCCTTTCTTTTTTCGTTTTCTTTGTTTTATTTGTTGCACTAGTGATGTCGGACAAGGAAGAAAATGGGAAGAAGCCACAAGACCCATCTAACCACGGCTTGGCCCTCCTTGAAGGCCAAGGATCTGGTGGAAAGAATGGTGTGGCCGACCCACCCTTGGTGCAGCTGTCTCCGCACCAAACAAGTCTTGAGTTGTGGCTCGCGATTCGTGCTTTGACGCAGGCCATCGAGAGAATGGACAATAATGCGGACAGAGTGGCGCTAGAATTGGCCCAAACAAAGGCCGAATCTCGACAAAGTGCCCAAAATTTTGCTAGATTGAACACCGCACTTGGGGGGCAAAACCAACTTGTGGTGCTGGTGCGACAACAAGAAGAGTTGCCTGCACCACCTTTCCATCATGGTGTGAATAATGCAAATCAAGTGCATGGTGTGAATAATGCCATCAACAACGGTGTGGATAACCAGAATCTTCCACCCATGAGAAATGGTGCTGTTCAAAATGATCTTGGTGCGGAGAATGCTCCTGGACGCCAAATCAACCATATGATGCCTCTTGATGAAGTGATTGCCGACAACCTTGGCGAAATGAATCAAGTTGAGGCAAGAAATGTTGCTTATGTGCCACCCCATGCTAGGGTGAATGGTGTAAACAACAATGGTGCAAACAACAATGGTGCGAATAACAATGGTGTGAACAATAACGGAAACGGTGCAAGGAATGGCAATGCTGCATATCGCCAAGCCGCACTTCGTAATGTTGTACTACCACATGCTGCACTTCCACCACAAGTGTCTGTTACACCATTTCAGGAGGTTTTGCCTCCACAATTCAATAGAAACCAGATTGCCGAGATGATACAAGACATTGTTGGCCCTGGATTCAGGAGAATGAGTCGTCCTACTTTTCAAGCTCCATATCAAGAGGAGTATGATCGGTTACATCCTTTTCCAAGAGGATATAAAATCCCTGAGTTTAATCCCTGTTTTTCGGGCATCTCTGGTGAGCACTCCACTTTGGAGCATATTGCTCGCTTCACCATCCAGTGCGGAGAAGCAAGTTCTGGTTTCCACAAGTTACGACTTTTCCCTCACTCCATTACTGGGTCTGCATTTACCTGGTACATCAATCTCCCACCTACTCCGTTAGAACGTGGGAGGAAATTGAGAGAGTTTTCCACACTCAGTTCTACAGAACTGAACTTGAAATTTCAGTGGGTGATCTTTCTCACTTATATCAAAGAAAAGGAGAATCAGCGAAGGACTATCTTGCTAGATTCAAGAAGTTGAGAAATAGATGCCGCACCCCACTTTCAGAGGCGGAATTCGTGCACCTCGCACATAATGGCTTAGATCTTGAACTTCAAAAGAAGTTTGAGGGAGTTGATTTCAGAGACTTTTATGAAATGTCAACCAAAGTTGCTAGATATGAAACTCTACTCCGAGAGGAGGCAGAAAGGAGAAGTTCATCTTATGGCACCTACTACCAGGAGCCAAACTATGAACTTAGTGTAGCAGAGGTGGTGAAAGTAGATCGCCCTATTGAATGCCCATCCTTGGTGAAAGCTGGAATTACACATCCTCAAACTCAGCAAAGATTCGCCAAGATGTATCAGCAACAAGCCGAAAAGAAGCCATATGACGGGAGCCGCACCTACTCATTTGATGTTTCAAAGTCTAATGATATTTTTGATTGCATGAGTCAGGAATGATCAAACTCCCTCCAGGTCATGTCATACCTCCGCATGATGAAATCAAAGACAAAGATTATTGTAAATATCATGATTCGTGGACACATTCCACCAATGCTTGCACCGTCTTCAGAAAGGTGGTGCAAGAGAAAATTGAAAAAGGTTATCTCAAATTTCCTGAAGCACCTAAAAAGGAGATGCAGGTTGACAAGGATCCTTTCCCCGCACCCATCCATATGGTGTCAATCAACCTCCCTGAAAATGGCCGTTTGACAAAGGAAGAAAAGGCCAAAGGTGTAGCTATTGAAAAAGATGGTGAAAATGCAACAATAAAGGTGACAGATTCAGTGATGGAGCATGCCAATGCCGACGCACCAAAGTCCAAAAATGGAGCTAGTTACCTCACCACCAAAGTGAAAAGGTATGGCTATGTTAATCCTAAGCCAAAGCCTTTGGGTTTTCAGCGCACCAAGCCATTGTCACCACATTCAATTGCATTGAGGCTCAAAAATCCAAGAACAAAAGTTGAGTATCCTCCACCCATTCATCCAATGGAACATTTGGTGCGTCCTAGAAGTCCACAATCAAAGAGTGCACCTCGAAGGAAGTTCCATGAACCAGCTTCTCGTCACCAAGACGAAGAAGTCGCACCAACAAAAAGAAAAGCACAAAAACTCTCTAAACCAAGAGAAGTTGCTCGTGTGAGGTACTCCCCGTACCAAGAGAACAAAAAATGGCATGAAAAGCCATCCACTTCAGCGATGGCACCATCATCTTCCAATGAGGTGCCATCAGTGGCAAAGAAATCCTTGAAGCTTGATCCAGAGGCTAAAAATGCAACCAAACATGGTGCAAAAAGATCAAGGCATGAAATAAGGCCTTGGTTAAATCAAAAGAAAGTTGAGTACCACACCTTAGCAGTTGAAAAAGAAGTTGCACTCAGAGAAAAATATGCAACTCAAAACCTTCGGCCAAGGATGGTGAAGCCGACTCCAAAAGTTAAAAATGGCACTTGGCAAAGGGTGCAACATCCCAAGTTCCCCAGCCAGCCCATTCGGAGAAATCGAAAGACTTGGAGGCGCCGTGAGCTTCGAAGGAGAGCTAAAGAAAGAAAGGAGATGGAAATTGAACAAGCTCCTATGGAAATATATGAAAGTGGCACTGATGAAAATATCACTAAGCAAGAGATGCCACACTTCATTACTTCAACAACAACAATTGAAGAGTTGGTATCCAATGGTTACAAACCATGGAAAGCCAAGGCTTTGATTAGAAGTGCAAAGCTCGATGAGAAAGCACTTCTACTTGATTGGAAGGAAGCTGAACTTGATGCTAGAGCCAATGCTTTGACTGAAATAGCTCTTGGCCATGACACTACTGACATCAACTATTTGGCTCGAGAAGGCAAAATTGACATGGAGACTATTCTCTTCTATCGAAAACTTGCCGCTCAAATAGTGCAAGAGCTAGAAGATAACACCATGCCCAACATTGGTGGTGCAAGTGACGATGGCACCAATGATGATGAAGACCATGATCGTGCACCAGAAAGTGACTTGGAGAAAAGACTATCCGATTACTTTGCACGAAGCTCCTTGGAGAATTTGGAGCTAGAAATTGAGTCTTGGGCATCATTCAAAGTCAAAACCACCATGACCGTTGATGACATAGTCAAAAAGGGCATAGAGTATTGGAAAGCGGAAATTTTGCTTGAGACAACATACTTGAAAGAAAGACATGTCAATTTCAAGAAGAAAGAGGCTGAACATCTCGAAGAAGCAAATCACCTTTCCGATGAGCGAAGCAAGATTGACAAAGATGCCGCTCACATTCTTACACTTATCACTCGCAAATGGGCGGATGACCCTGACAACCTTTCTGTGAACCTAAGTTCATTTGGGGATATTCTGGAAGATGGCGAGAATATTGCCTTTCCAGAGATGATGCACTTGAGGCTAATTCGGCCGAAAATGCCAACCTCAATGGTGAAGATGATTCTATGAAAGAAAGTGACACCATGCAAGCAGAGGACTTCAATGAAAAATCTGCAAATTCCATTGTCTTTGGTCAATTCACCGTAGATCTTCTTTGCAAGGTACTCATTTTGCCCTGAACCTTTGCAGCCAAGACGCAAGAAAAAGTGGATCTTAATGAACCACTCCCACTTGGGAATGATGATGGCACCATTCAACTACCTCAAAAGGAAGAAATTGCACACTCGGGGGGCAACATTGATGGCACCAAAGCCATAGTGTTCACCAAGCCGGATGAGCAAGCCACTTTTCATATCAAACCTTTGTATATCAAAGCGCATATTGATGGCATTCCTATGAATAGAGTTCTAGTTGATAATGGTGCTACAATTAATCTTTTGCCACATTCCTCATTGAAGAAGCTTGGCAAATGCGCTGATGACTTAATCAAGTCCAATGTCACTGTTAGTGATTTTTCTGGTGCTATCAAAGAAACCATGGGAATCTTACCCACACAACTCACCATTGGTTCAAAGACATCCCTCTCCGCATTCTTTGTGGTTGATTCAACTTCAACTTACAATGCTTTGCTTGGAAGAGATTGGATTCATTCCAATTGGTGTGTACCATCATCCATGCACCAAATGCTTATGTTTTGGAATGGTGAAGAGGTTGAAGTGGTGAAGGCAGATACCAAACCTTTCAAAGTTGAGTCTCATGCAGTTGAGGTGAGATTTTATGACGGTAGCACCGGACCAGTCAGGTTTATGGGCCAAGACAAATATGGCCGACCAGTACCAATCCTTTCTACACAAGAGATTGAGAAAGATGCCTTGAAAGAGGCTATGGAAAATCTTGTGCAGCCAAATGCTATAATTCCTTATAGGCCGCTTCCTTGTTCTCCTACCATTGAGGAGATTCCATGAATTCACACCAAGAAGAAGTAGAAGTGGCCAACAGCACTTTGAAGAAGTTGTCGGCCTACTCACTTGAACAAAAACTACAATGTCTAGAGGACTTAGCCGCCCCAGTAGCTAATGCGGCTTATCAAAATCAAAATAAAAATCAAGATGAGATCACCATGGAGGAACTCGACCATGCACCCATGAAACTTGATGATCTTAAAGCCGAAGTACAAGATCCTTTACTTGAAATTGATCTTGGCACCGACGGCAAGCATAAGCCAGTTTACATAAGTGAACTCTTGGCCGAAGAAGACAAGCCACGATTCATCGCACTCTTGAAAGAGTACAAAGATTGTTTCGCATGGGACTATGATGAAATGCCTGGCTTAAGTCGAGAATTGGTTGAGCACCGACTCCCAATCATAGATGGACACCGCCCTTATCAACAACCTCCTAGAAGGATGGCAAATGATGTCATTCTTAAAATTAAAGAGGAAGTTGAGAGGCTTTTGAAAGCTGGTTTTATCCGCACTGCAAGGTATGCAGAATGGATTTCTAACATTGTACCTGTGGTGAAGAAAAATGGTAAAATTAGGGTGTGTGTTGATTTTCGCAACTTGAACTCAGCCACCCCTAAAGATGAATATCCCATGCCTGTTGCAGATCTCTTAGTAGATGGTGCCGCCCAACATAGGATGTTATCATTCATGGATGGACATAGTGGCTACAATCAAATCTACATAGCAGAAGAAGATATTCACAAAACCGCTTTTCGATGTCCTGGCGCAATTGGCACGTTTGAGTGGATAGTGATGCCATTTGGACTCAAAAATGCTGGTGCAACCTACCAAAGGGCGATGAATGCCATCTTCCATGACATGATTGGTAAGTTTATGGAAGTGTACATTGATGATGTAGTGGTCAAGTCCCATAATTCTTTAGACCACATCGATCATCTAAGAAGATCATTCGAAAGAATGAGACAACATGGCTTAAAAATGAACCCTTTAAAGTGCGCTTTTGGTGTTGGTGCAGGCAATTTCCTTGGGTTTTTGGTTCATCAACGAGGCATTGAGATAGACCAAAACAAGGCAAAGGCTATTATGCAAGCTAAGGCGCCATCCACCAAAAAGGAGCTTCAACGTTTCCTTGGACAAATAAACTTTTTACGAAGATTCATCTCCAACACTGCTGGTAAAACCAAAGTGTTTTCACCACTGTTGAGATTGAAAAATGGAGAAGAGTTCCAATGGAATGATGAGCACCAAGAAGCATTTGAGGCGATCAAAAATTACTTAGCATCGCCACCTGTCTTAGTTCCTCCTAGGAAAGACAAACCTTTGTACTTGTATATTTCGGCCACAACATCATCTATTGGATGTTTGTTGGCCCAAGAAATAGAAAAAGGAAAGGAACAAGCAGTGTACTATCTAAGTCGGACTCTCACCGATGTTGAGAATAGATATAGTCCGATTGAGAAACTTTGTCTATCACTTTATTTCGCAGCAATAAAATTACGCCATTATATGCTCTATTTTAATGTGTGTATTATTGCCAAAACTGATATAGTGAAGTACATGCTAACTCGGCCTATGCTTAAAGGCCGACTCGGAAAATGGTGCTTGGCACTTTCTGAGTTTAGTTTCAAATACACCCCACAGAAGGCTGTTAAAGGCCAAGCTATTGCAGATTTCTTGGCCGATCATCCTTGCATTGATCTTGGTGAGGAACTTGAAGATTCAACCGAAGTCATGGAGATAGCATTGGCGCCTTGGACACTAGAGTTTGATGGTTCCAGCACCACAGATTCGGCAGGCGCGGGGATTATCATTTCATCACCTCAAGACACATGTACCATGATGGCTTTTCACCTAGATTTTGATTGCACCAACAATCAAGCGGAATATGAAGCACTCATCATCGACTTGGAGATGCTTCGAGAGATGAAAGCCTCATTCATACATATAAAAGGTGATTCACTATTGGTTATCAACCAACTCACCGGAGAATACAAATGTACAAGTCCATCTTTGTTGCCATATTATGCCATGGCTATTCAATTGATGGATGAGTTTGATGATGTGAGCATTGAACATGTTCCTCGACACCAAAATGAAGGAGCAAATGTTGCAGCACAATTGGCATCTGGTATCACCTTCCAAGATGACATATGGAAGAAAGTGGTGCATGTCGAGAGAAGAAGCATGCCATCTGCACTCAATAGAGAGAATGTGTTCGAAGTGTGCAACATAGATCATCACCACACCGATTGGCGAGAACCATTCATTCAATACCTCAATAATCCATCTATAAGGGTTGAGCGAAGAATAAGGACCTTGACCGTGCACTACACTTTGTTGGTCGATGAGTTATATCGAAGAGGTGAAGATGGTGTTTAACTAAGATGCTTAGATAAAGAAGAGGCCAGAAAGGTGGTGAAAGATGTACATCAAGGCTTGTGCGGAGCGCACCAAGCCGGAAGAAAAATGAGATGGCTTATACGCCGTCATGGCTTTTATTGGCCATCGGTGCTGAAAGATTGCATCGAATTTGCTAAAGGATGTGAAGAATGCCAAAAATATGGACCTGTTTTTAGGCTTCCATCCGAAGAGCTACACTCAGTTATAAAACCATGGCCGTTTAGAGGTTGGGCAATTGACTTAATTGGAAAAATTTTCCCACCGGCCAAGGGAGGAGTGTGCTTCATCATTGTTGCCACGGACTATTTCACCAAATGGGTGGAAGCTAAGGCAATGAATAATACCACCCATGTGGATGTTAAGAAATTCATAGAGGAGAATATCATTCACCGCTTTGGAATTCCAGAAACACTCACAACGGATCAAGGCACCAACTTTGATGGCAAGCTAATTGTTGAGATGGAAAAAGAGTATGGCCTTAAATTTACAAGGTCTACACCATATTATGCGCAAGCAAATGGTCAAGCCGAGGCCTCCAACAAAGTGATCTTGTCCATCATTGAGAAGATGATCAAAAACGCACCAGGCAAATGGGATGTGCATTTACCAAAGGCATTATGGGCATACCGTATGTCTCAGCGATCCAGCACTGGTGTAAGTCCTTATAGTCTCACTTATGGCCATGATGCCATGGTGCCAGTGGAGATCTTGGCCAAGTCGGCCAGGGTAGCATTCCAAAGTAATTTGACTTGGGAAGAGTACAATGAATCCATGATGATTGATCTTGAAGATGCGGAGTCAGAAAGATTATTGGCTTTAGATCATTTGCGAGCTCAAAAGAGAAAAGCCGAGAGAAGCTACAACAAAAAGGTGCGCCGCAAGACTTTCATCGAAGGAGAGTTAGTGTGGAAAGTTACTTTGCCTATTGGTAAAAGAGATAGAGTCTTGGGAAAATGGACACCTAAATGGGAAGGTCCATTCTGTATAAAGAAAGTGCTAAAAAATGGTGCTTATTGGCTCGAAACTCAAGATAGTAAGTATCACCCAAAGTTCATCAATGGTAGATACTTGAAAAAGTATTATCCAAGTGCATGGGAAACAAAATCAGTGCCAGAACCTAAGTTCGAACCAATTCCTGAAGATGATGGAGTGGTGATTATGGCAGTGCAGCAATGCTCAGCCATTTTATTCACCAACGTATAGTTGAAATACTTAGAGCACTAAGTGGACTTAGCCGCCCCAAGTGCATGCTTGCGGCTTTTAAAATAAAACAAAATATTTTTCCTTTAATTTTTATTGGAAAATATTGTTTTTATTGCAAAAGTTACATTTGGTGATGAAATAGAAAGAAAGTGTGGCTTAAAGCCATCTTTAGTAACAAAGAGTGTTTTGCACCGTCACCAAAAGAAGAAAAGCTTTAAATTCATAAGCTTTGATTTTTGGCCTAAATTGAAGTAAGGCCTAAATCTTTTAAGGTTTTTATGGTTTTGCACCAATTGAAGTAAGGCCATTACCTTAATTCATCAATTGTTGATTATTTGGTGTAATCAAATTTATACCATAATCAAACATGAACAAGATCTATATGGCTAAAATAAATTTATAAGCCATTAGATAGAAAATATTTCAAAATTAAATTTCTAGTTGGCTAATAAACTTAGCCACTTGTGCATAAAAATTCATAGTTGGCAAAAACAAGTGCCACCAATCCAAATTGTAATTGTTCAAAATGAAAAGTGCATAAACTATAATTTAATTATCCATAAGCACCAAAATCACAAGGTGGTGCAATAACCATATTTCTATCCTACTTCTTGTTCTACCCAGGGACTTAGGAAGAAATTCCCTCCAAGAGAAGTATTCATCTGCATAAGAAGAATAAGGCTTTCAAGGAAATCTCTCTCCTTTGATTATCTCCTCATAATCGGCTCTGGACCTAGCAAGATCCTCAGCTTCCTTCATGATGTGATCACAATCCAGCAAAGCCGACTTCTCTCTCTCGGAGGACAATTCAGCAAGTCTTTTCTTAATGGTAGCCGCCCTAGCCATGATGGTATCAAGCTCATCCTGAAGTGCAGCCTCTTCATTGCTTAGGGAAACCAAGTTGCGAGCTCTAGAGACTTCAGAATCAAGCATGGCTTGCCGACCTTCATATTGTCTTTGTTTGGAGCAACACTCATTGAACTTAGCAAGTGCGGGGCGCCATTTAGAAAGAAACAACTCAAGGTGCCTGCGGAAGTTGCGCCAAAACTGAACTCCTCTTTCATCAAGTTCAGGTGCAGTGGCCAAAGTAAGGGCAAAAGCATAAAAGACATCTAAGGACTCAGCATCAGCAGCACTTTTGACATTGGCAAGAAGTTCTTTGAGGCCTTTTAGAGCCCTCACCAACTCAGAATCTGAAGAAACCTGAGGACATGAAGCTGCTAAAATTCCAGAAGCTTCTGGTAAGGCCTTTGAGATGAATATCTTCAAAGAATCACACTTCTTAGCCAGTGCAGCAGGGTCCTGAAAGAAACCACCAAGTAAGTATTTTTACTTGTAAATTTCAAAGTTTTGAAATGAATTGCATAAAGTTTGGTTTCTTACCGAAGAAAAGGAAGTACTTGGTTTGACTAGAGGAGTTGTTGCCACCAAAATTTCATCATCAGAAGAATGTGAAGTTGTTTTTTGAGAAGATGGTGGTGCCACATTTAGATCAACCTAAAACAAATTTGGTTAATAATGCATATTTGCCAAATTACTAAAGCAAAGAAGTAAGGCGTTGAAACTTACTTGATCTAGTGAAGGGAACTTGTTGGCCGAAGCCTTTGGTGCAGGTGCAGCAGCCTTCTGATTGATCTCAATATTGGGATGTGGTGCAGCATTAGTGGCATTAAAATCAGAGATTGGATCTCTTGCCATCTGCACCAAGTTAGCAAAAATCAAGATTTACAATCCATAATGGTGCATGTTTAAAGTCACAAATGGAGGAAGAAACTTTACCTCATCCAGGTGATCCATAACATTGCCACCATCTTGGAAATCATAACCCATATCTTTCAAGATATTAGCCAACTCCTCATCATTAGGTTGCACTTTGGCTAAGTCTTCATCCATATCACCAAGAGAGGTGGTGTCATCCGAATTGCCATCATTACCATCTGGTGCGATTTTTCTGATTAAATCAACTTCATTTTGGCCATTTTCTGAAGCCATGGGAGTTAGAGAAAGGGGAGGAGGAGAGTAAGGTGGTGAATCATCATCAGCACGTTCACGTGGTGAAGGACTTTTTGCCACCTTGATTGGAATAAATTCAAGTAAAAATTAGGTGAAAATTCATATAATTTGAGCTATGAATTTAAAGAGAAATCTCAGAACACATACCTGAGATGGAGACGCCACCAAAGGAGGAGAAGTGACGCCATCATCACCATTCAGTTGACATGAGCATTTTCCTTGCTCGAACTTGGCACTCCTTTCTTTCGCTTCTTAAGTGAATTTCCACCATCTTCTCCATTGGAAGGTGCAGCACGCTTTGGTGTGGTAGGATTCTTTGATTCTCTCTTTAGTGCAGGAAACAACTTGGCTGCAAAAGAAAGAGTTAAGTAAAGAAGCAAATAATGGTGAAAGTTTACTTAAAATAAACAAGGAAGAAAGGTACCTGAAGGAAATTTGAGTCTAGCAAGTGCGACTTCAACACCTTCACTACTCACTCTATTCCAAATATTGGACCACCACTTAGAGAAATCAGGTGCAGCTTGAGGGAAAAGGGGAGTGATGTTAAATCTTTCATCTCTTCGCCTCACCTCCATTGATTTGTGGGCATCACAGTAAGAATTCTTATCAGAAAACCAATCTCTGAGATGGTAGCACCGATTTTTAGAGAAAAGAGGAGGTGCGGGAATCTTCTAGGTGTAGCCAAACTGTCTACTAAACAAGGGAGGATAGTACAGTTCGAAACTTGGCTTGTTTTTCCCGCCAATTTCAAGACCAAATGGAAGATCAATGCCAACAAGGTAATTGGTCCAAACCTGCTTCACTACTTCAGAATTTTTGAGTGTAGGACATAACTTGAACCAAGAAGGTCCTATGGGACGATGTTGAAACATGATGAACACATGATCTCTCAAGTCCCAGAAATACCGAAAGATGAAGTCAGGATCATCTTGCTTAGGCCTCAAACCAAGATACAAAGCACCAAAACATCGAGTATTAGCAAGAGAAGGAGATCTAGTTGGTGCCAAGCTAGGGAAGTACATCCAAGCCCAGAGCTGCACCACCCATAAAGGACCATTTGGTGAGGTAGTCTTATCTTCAAAGAGGTTAAATAAACTTCTGTATATCGCACCAAGAACAAATTGCCCAAGAGCTTGTTTTCTACCAGAAGCCATGATCTTTGCCAACTTAATATGCTCGTGATTGCAACCTTTTGAAGAAGA
>AWUE01024915.1:0-16450 GCA_001974825.2 Corchorus olitorius
TCAAATGGAGTTTGTTTTTGCATCTCTGCAAAAAGAAAGAATTAGAAAAAAAAGGAGATAATGACAGAAACCAGAAGGAACCAAAAAAAAAAGATGGGTTTTTTTATGAATGAAAGAAGAAGAAAAAAATAAAAACCTGCAAGTTTAGGGACAGAACTCCAGCAACCATGGCCATAAGTTGTAATGTAGTTAATGAGTTTCTCATCTTCTTCAGGAGACCAAAGGCCTCTCTTCACCTTCTGCTTGTTGCAACAAGAGTGATGCCCCATATTTGATCTTCTTCAAAACTCTTTCTTTCTCTCTCTCTCAAAATGTTGCAGTGGCCAATGGGCTGGCCACAATCAATGCTCTAAGAACAAGTTTTTATTATTATTTCAAAAAAAAGGTGGAAAAAATTAAAGAAAAAAAAGAAAGCCCTAGAGAAGAGAAGAGAGAAATGGAGAAGTGTGGGGTTTTGTTTACAAGAAAATGTGAAAAACTTTGAACTGAGAGTTTGGGTGATATGAGAAACTGAGGAGGAGCAGAAGCAGAAGAGTACACTGAGGGTGTGAAATAAATGTAGGGAGCAGTACAACCATGGTGGCCCAAACCAAAAGTTAGGGTTTTTGTGGGCAAAAGGCTAAAATCTGCAGTCTCAACCTGTAACCCTTGTATGGCTTATAATGGGAGGATCCACCCCTCTCCCTCCCCATCTCTTCAGAATATACACAAATTAAATGGGGTATCCCCTTATCCACGTGGCACACATGCAGGCTTGTGGGTCCCCTTCTTTTGACAGGTCCCACTTTGGACTTATCGAATATTTCTTCTTCTTCTTCTTCTTCTTCATGATCTCTACAACATCCCAACTTGAACTATATATCCAAAATTTTCGTCAACTATATATATATGCAACTGAAAAAAGAGTAATACTAATAATGAGGTCAGCTGATCTGATGGTTGTGATTGAATCAAAGGTTTTCTTTTGATGTGATCGTGTGGGTCATGATGTGGGAGAAAAAAATTTGTAATATGTAATCTTCCTTTTACAAAATGACAGCAAGGTTAATTTTTACACTATATAGGAATTGTCCCACCATTTATATATATGCTTTGTTATTCTTCTGCTAGCTATAAAGGTTTGATGAGTTCACCTGTTGGATGAAAATGGAGTATATGATCTTATTCATTATTCAAGTTATTATTATTGTTTTCATTGATATTTTTGTGTTTTAGAGCAAGATTGTCGTTGAATTCTGCCGAAACTTTGCATGTAATCAAGTGCATAAAGGCCCCTTTTAAAGTCTTGCAAATGATAAGAAAAAGAAAAAGGTTACTTTAATTCTAAACTTTTATAATATAAAATTTACTACATTGCACCCCAACATTTAACTAAAGTATCAAAAAAATAATAATAATTTTCACAAAAAAAAAAAAAACTCAAGTATTGTGTGTGTTATGTGTATAGACACTACATATTAAACATGAATTTCATTTTTTTGGTGAAATTAAACATGAATTTCTTAATTTAGCTTTAGATCACCTCTCGTGTTTGATTTTGTATTTTCATGTACTTAATTTGTTTATGGATAATTATTTGATATATCAACGGTGTAAATTTTGAACTCTACAAGTGGGTTGCGGAGTTGACACATGTCCATTTTTTAAATTAATTAAGTTTTAAATATTTCAATCTAATCCCTAAGGGACACATATATCACTCAGGTTTCGCATGTGTAATCTGTTAAACTCCACTGACAGTGTATTGAATAATTTTCCTTTGTTTATTACTCTTAGAAATTTCATGTTTATTATATATAGTGCACTAATTAATATGATCATGTTTTCAATATGCAAAAAATATGTACCATTATTAAAATAATTAGTACACGGTATATATATAATTTAACACTTTGAAAAGCCAAATCATTGATTGGCATCTAAGCAATATGGAAGACAGCCAAAACTATATCAAGTAATTATTCCTCTTGATGGACCACTTTACAATAGCAAATGGCAGAATTTCTTTCATTTCATGGAAACAATGAATTGCTTAAACATTAACATCTTTGGCTTTTTGGATTAAAATTTTCAATGTGCTTTTTTTTATACAACTTTTCCTGGATTGGACTCGATTTGATGACCATATCTTTGGACAAGAGTGGCCACCCCTACCATGAAAAATGTAAACACACATAAAGCATATATAGATGCTTATCAATTTACCTTTTGTGCTATAGGTTATTGATTTTTATTACTGTGGGTCATAAAGAAAATCATTAACTATATATAATTTAAAACGATCGTATAGTATAGACTTAAAATGTGATCTATTCTCTAGTTCTCTAGAGTAGAGACTTTAATTTTAGTTATATATTTTTTTGGTACTTGTAATTGTACTTAAGGTTTAAATTAACTCTACGTAACAATATACTAAAAGTTTGCACTCTATATCAACAAGTCACTCACATGACTTTCGATATCGAAATCTCAATTCAATCTATAATAGTATTAAATAAAGAAAAGAATGAGAAGAAGAAGAAAAACATGATAGGAAGGGGTTGGATCAAGTGGTAAGCGACTTGCTCCAGCTTAAGCAGGTCTCAGGTTCAAGACCTTGTGTACGCAGCTGCCTCCATTGGGAGACTCCACGAAAACCAGACCCGCGACGCGGGTCGGATCTGGATTAGTCAGAGACCAGATTGGGGTAAAAAAAAAAGAAAAACATGATAGGAAGAGATTTAAACAAAAGAGATGACCGGCAACAATCATGGATGAAAGATAGTCAAAAGAATTTTTAATCAAGGCTTTGGGTTATGATTGATACTGGGGTCACTGGTACAAATTCAAGCTCTTTCCAAATTGAGAAGGCAGAATTTTTTGTGAAAGAAAGGAAGGACAAGACTTGGCATGGAATGAAAGAGTACTGGCCTTTACCTTTTATTTTCTTACTCTATTCATTCCCTTTCTCTTACTACTATAGGGTTGGCCAATATTGGGGAATACTAATTAATGAGCATCAAAACAAAGGCTAAATGATGTTGGCAACAAGAAAATTGATTGCAAAACAACCCTTTTGCAAGTAAATTTCAACTTCTTATACAACATTTACCACAAAACTATACTAAATGTGTTACTTGAATTTATGCTATTAGAATTAAATTATTATTTTGTCCCAACTTGGCCCCTTTCTCTCTTTGGTCTCTGTTTCATATGGCTATAATAAATTCGTGTAGATTTAACTATAAAATATAACTGTATATAAATTAACTTGATTAGTTCTTTTTGTTTGCTATTATAGTCATCAAATGTAAAACTTGTTCTTCAAAAAAAAAATGTAAAACTTGTTGATTTGGATGGACATGAATAATAATTAGCACGCTCCATGTTCTTATAGTTATTATAAGTAATTGATGGTAGCAAATGTGATGTTTGAAGATGATAATGATTAGGAAGATCAAATAGTGATTATACTTATGTCGGGCTGCGTGTTTTAATTTCTTTATCTTTATTAATTCAAACTTTGTTCATTTGATTAGGAAACTTCCATTACCCTTGATCACATGGAGTGTTTACCCACAAATTAAATATATTCCCCAAAATATTTTGGAATAGTAAATTGTTCATCTTCATCTAAAGCATTTTTACATTCTACATCAATTATGGCGAAAATAGTGTTATTTTCCCTTCTAGTAAGACGTATATAAAGGCTAATCATCACCCTTGCATTTTCTACTAAACGAGGGTGAGGCAGTTGAAAAGGTGAACTTTCTTTTGCCTTTCCACCTTAGTTATAATACAATTGATCATGGAAAGCAAACCACCCCTTGGAGCCATATGGAAAAGTACTAATAGTAAATAACAACCTTGAGATATTATGCTCTTTATAGATCAACTCCAAAAACATGGATATATTGTATGTATGTTATCTCATTTTTGTCGTAAGTTGATTATCCTAATTTTCATTTTGTATCGCTCTTATACATGTACGTCATCTCACTTTTGTCGTATGCTGATTACCCTAATTTTTGTTTTGTATAGGATTCAAAAATAATTGTGTTTTAGAATCTTCTTTTAATAACGGTATGTGCACGCGTCATAATAAATAATATAAAAAAATAATTAAAATAAATGCGACGGCGGAGGAAGTATTGTATTGTATTGTATTCTTGTTTAGAGATGAAATTAATACATTACGTGCTATATATACTATGATGAATTTTCATTATTATCATTTCCCCTAGGAGGAAAGTCCCAACCACATCTCCCGAACTTTCTTGAGCAAAAGGTTTCTTTTCACCAAGCAATATTTTTCCTCTTGTCTCTTCTTGTAATGCAAGTTATAATATACATACATTTATGGGAAAAGTAGATGCAATTAATACGAACTCCCCCTTTCTATCCTTTTTCTTAGGGGAAAAATGATGAATTATAAACCTTAGGTTAGTTGGCAAATTCATTAACTATTTTCCAATGAAATATAAAACCCTCCATCTTAAAATTCATCACATTTTCTTCAACTAGCATGAAATCTAAACTAATTTTGGTAAAACTCTATATGGGCTATTAATACTCTATTCTTTGCATAAAACGTGAGAATGTGGATTTGTTTTAGTGCTTTTCGGCATCCTTGTTTCAATCATATATATAGCTCTTAATTATAGCAAAGTATATTAACTTGAAACAGATTAAGGTTTTGAAATTGTGTTGTTTTCCTCTTTTTGATACTTGACGTCCAAAATTAGCTCAATGGGAACTTAGGGCTATTTCTCTCCTTTTGACCCACATCTATATTTCTTGATATACAGCCGGTACTAGATAATGACAGAGGTGTATAAGTATACTAAATCTGCTGGCATCTTTTTGAATAATTAACTAAATTAAACCCTTATTACGAATTTAGCTACAAATTAAAACTGAGGATAATACGGCGATGATTCTTAATTAGAAGGTTTGATTCTTATTTAGTTCATACTCACAGATCATTAAATTTATTGTGATCGCAATCTTTTTCTACTATATGCCAATGTTTATGTAATTAAGCTGGGGTGTCAACATTGGAAAAGTTGGTTAATTATAATGAATTATGGTGAAAGCTACGGCATAGCTAACATTATTATAATTAATTAAGATTAGTCTAAACATGTTTCACTAGGAGGAATAGACAAAGTAATCCATCAAGAAGCAGGGATTGATACAAAAAGGGGTGAATCTTTGAGTTTTGTTTTAGATATCATATAGCTAGCTAGCATTATCTCTCCTCGTGGAGTACTGGAATTTATATTTAAGGTGTCGTAGCAAAGTTTTCTTTTTCATGGATTAATTAATGTATAGTTTGAACCTTCTTAATTAGTGTATTTTTATTGTACGTACTTGAGCTAGTTAGACATTGAAAATCCTTGCAGACACTTAAAATTTGATAAGTAAAGTTCTTATAATTTTGATAATTGCATCAAGAATTTGACAGGATCCCAATTTTGTCGTGAAACACTATATATCACTGATTTATAGATAAATATACTCGTCCCTAGCTAGTTACAGCCAATTCAAGATTAGGGACGTTTTGTTTTTTCTTTCTCGTCTTTTTCGTCCGGTTAATTGTTCAAATTGGTCCCTAATATTTGCGAAAATGCTCAAATAAGGACTTAATTAACCTTTTATTTGGTTAATGAAATCTCTAACATTACAAAATCGGCTCAAATCAGTCACTGATATCAAATTAACAAGCTAATAAACCCGAAAAGTTAGGGACTTAAATTGACTCTAGAGATTGATTTGAGCCGAATTTGCAACGTTAGAGACTTAATTAACCAAATTAAAATGTTAGGCCTTTATTTGAGCATTTTTTACAAATGTTAGAGACTTAATTAACCAAATTAGAATGTTAGGCCTTTATTTGAGCATTTTGGCAAATGCTAGAGACCGATATGAGCAATTGACTTTTTCGTCCCCAAGCCAAAATTTGGAATGGACAAAATCCGATCCTAATTGATGCTTTTCCTTATAGTGACTTAGCCATTGGGTGTATACACTAATTTGCACTTGTAATTGCAAATATATGAAAACAGAGGTTAAAAATAATACCTTACGAACTTAAAAAGATCCCTAAAGCAAATGCTTTTACTTGTGGTGAAACAGGATTTACATTTTAATATTGCTTCTGAAAGAAAAAAGTAAATATAGTAGTAAGAGATTTGGAATGCTTGTGATGGAAGAAATAAAGACCAAACAAGAGATTCTTGATTTATTGTTGCACATGCAACAATTAATAGCCTCAGGCCTCCTTTGCTTTATTTGTTGAGCCATCAGAGGACACAAGCTGTGGAAGGATTTTGTTTCTTTCCCAACTCACTGAGCCATCAAAACAAAGTACACATGAAAGAATGACTAGGGAATTCTTTGTCCTCTCTTCAAAGAGAATTGGTTTTGGTATGGGTCATTTTCCATCCCCAAAAATAATTTAGAAAAAAATTTTGGGCTTTCCATATTTTATGAAATTTTAGAAATGCATCAATTAATATCCTTTTCCATACTAAAAATACCCCCTAAACCATAAAAAAGGGAGTGTAGATTTTTACAGTAAAGTCATAAACTTCTCACCTAAATTTAACTCTTCCTCTTTGTTCTATTCTTTTTCCTTAACATTTTCTTTTTTCACTCATAAAACTAACTCATCTTCAAATGACCTAAGATTACTATATTTAAGAAACATAGATATCTATATATAGAATAGAATTATATGTAAACAAGAGAAAGAAAGCATTTTTCCTTATACCTCCCTTCATTTTTCTTTACTATATAGCAAAAGAACAAACTTGACTCCTATATAAAGCCTGATCAAAAGATGAGAGGTGGGGGAACCTTGAACTCCAATGGAGTTGCAAATGTCAAAAAGGAATATCACTTTGTTTACATGAAAAAAAAATCATGAAAACTAGGCAATCATAAATTTTGGCCCACACCCAAATTATATAATGAGAAAAGAAACAAATAATTATTATTTTTTATCTGGTTAAACTGAACTTTTTCTTTCTTTTTTTTAAAGAATTAATGTACAAACTTCCCAATCTTCTATTGTCATTCATGCACAATTATATTATTCCCTCTATTTCTCTATTCTACCAAACTTGACAAAGTTTTATTCCAATCAAACTTATGGACATAGGAAAATTGGAAAATGATGAGCCAAAACTCTTACAAAAATAAACAAGTACCCCATATCATTTCACCTTGACAAAAAAAAACTTGCATTGAAGCCCTCTTTTACAATGACAACAATGAAAGTAGTCTATTTCAATTTCATTCCAAATTTGATATCTCATGATAATAAAAAAATCAATCCTATATATATATATCTCACCAAAACTATAATATATATCATATAGCAATCCACTTTATACAAAGTAGACCAAAAAAGGTAGTGAAAACAAAGTATACAATGTACCCCCCATTATACAAGAAAATAGGCAGGCTATTAAGACCCCACTAAGTCCCACACTGCCTTCCTTCTCTTCATGGCAACCCCCCCATGAAAGAAAGTCCACTTGTTTACTCAAAATTGAAGAAAACTTTATGTATATATTTTTTGGGTTTGCCTCTTTTCATCCTTGATGAGAATCTTATCAAGTTGACATCCATGAAAAAAATTTATTTTTACAGCTTTTGGTAGCATCCTGATTTCTTGCCATTGTTAGTGCACATCCCCCACATGGGGAACCTACTTGAATTGGTCGACTGTTCCTTTGTGAGGACATTGTTCCATGCACATTTTACAATCAAGTCAAACTTTAACGGATTGAAGATACTGTCTAAAATTTCTCTAAATATGTCATCACTTCGTTTTTTGTTTGAGTATGACTCATTAACCATATTATATATCGTGTGGTGTCTATTTAAGATCGGAAAATATTGCACTCGAACATTTGACTTAGTCGTAAAATTTCCCCGTTATCAAAAACAGAATTCGAATCTCCTTCCAAATAGAAAGTAATCGCAAAATTCTATTTTTCTTATATTTTCTACTTTTCTTGTTTTCATGTGTTATATAATTCTCAAATCGAATATCTCAAATCCATGGTTAAAATTTGTTTTTAGATGAAATGTTAGTTTCATTCATCTTAAAGCTATAACTGCCACCGGTTATGTATAAAAGTTTGTGAGTCAAACTTTATAAAGTAAAACTATACGGTAAATGTAAAATATCTACACATAAAAAATGTTTGGGCTAAATCGTCAATGTTGGCTAAGTTGGATATTAACATGATCTGGAGCAATATACTTCAGACAATGCATTCGACCTTGTACCACCGCTGTAATCTTTATTAGAGTCTGGAATATGTCATTTTCTGCTTTACTATGGTTAAAATTTTGGGTTTCATATAATTTACCCGTTGTGAATTAATGGATGCAGGATAATACCACTCAGCCCAACTTGAAATTTACCTTGATTTGATTGGATTTTTGGAGGGTTTATTTTCTAAATTTTGATATTGCTTAAAGAGTGAAAGAGTAGGGAGGATTATAGTATATTGAGAGGAAAGGAAAGGATATTGATGGAGATGGGTCTTGTGTGTGGTCCTTTTGAAAATGAGCGTGAATAACGGTCCATGGTTTTCACATTTATATTCAAGAAATGATATTATTTATTGTTCTTAATGATACTAAGACAGACAACTTGAATAATGATTAATTAAGCTTTGCATATTACATTATGACATATATGTCATCAAGTTTAATTATTTCTAATCACATGATTTAGAAAAGTATAGTCTTATGGTTAATCATCATTTTCTCATGATGAAAAAACTCTGCTTGTCTGCTGATCCTCCAATGACTTAAGCATTATGTTTTCATTAGTAGTAATTTAATTAGTATCTTATGGTGTAATAGCAAATTAATTCTTTGATTATTCACCCCAAAAAAAATAACTCTTTGATTTGTACATAAAATATCCGCATATGTTATATTTTTTATTCGAATCCCCTGTTTTTATTATAAAGAGATTGATCATATATCAATCATTGAGTTAAAAACTAAGGTCTATGCTTAATGACTATTAATATCTTAAAAAACTTGATAAATTACAAGTACTTAACAAATAAAATGGTACATAAGTCAAGGGCTTTCTCACCATTCTTGTTGGAACTTGGAAATAAGGGAATATGCAAGTACTAATCATCTTCATACCATAGTCTATATCATTTCCATTAAAAAGGAATTATGACTTCATAATTATTTGGGGGATTTTCAATTTTGGTTTTTAGTGTTCTATTCATTAACTTTAAGTCTAATCTCATTAATTAATTAATCTAATTAAACTTGTTGGCTTGGGTTAATCCTGCAGTTCTTGAGTCTAAAGAACATTTCATTTCAATAAAAAGTAAGTTTGTTCACATAGTTTACATTATTATTATTTTCTTTTTACCAAAGAGAATCAATTTGTTCCTTTGTTTCTTTCAAATCAGTTGTGGCAAAAGGGAGCCAAATTAGAAAAAAAAAAAAAAAAAAAAAAAAAAAAAAAAGGAAAAGAAACTCTTTACCTTTTGAACTTTGATTGAAATTGTCTCAGCTTTCCAACATTTCCTGGAGTGACTGAAAATTTTGAACTTAAACAAAAAAAAGTGTTGGTTTCAGCACGCCCTGACAGAATATCCGATATTGAAGGCTTTTCCCCAAAGCCAAACATTCAAAGCTGTAATATTTATTTACCATGATTCTAAAAATCAAGCTTTTGGGGACCAATGAATCCAAAAAAACATCCTAAGACTAATCAAACTCAAAATTACATGGTAATTGAGCTTAAAGTGAGAGGCAAACTCAAAACTTCTCTTAAATTGAATTTGTTTCACTAATCAGTTCCATAGCACTACAAAAGAGTCTTTTGTAGAATTCCATGAATGTATGTAAGTAACAATAAACAGAATATTTGTATTGTAACTTGTAATTACATAACAAAAAAAGCAGAATTGTCTTCCAAATCAACTAGTGTCTACCTTTACGCAATTGATTCCTCAGGCTATCATGTTTAGCTACTTGTACAGGTCGAAAAAACTCCCTAGAGAATGATGGATTAGAACCAGCACTGCTCCTTGTGTCATCACAAGAATGTGACATGGATTTCTTATTAAGTAGCAAATCATCAATGGCACGTCTCCGCGAATTGTTAGGAGAAGACCCGAACGCCTTTTGTTTAGCCTTGATGGACTGTGTAGGGTTCATGTAGCTAGGTTTTGGAGTTTGATGAATATTCTTGTTGTCTTCTAATGTAATTGGAGATAAAGATGTTGATGAAGTTGATGTGGAGCTCTCATCATAGACAGTTTCGGAACTTAAGGCAGACAATGAACCGGAATTAGTTTGAGTTTTCATTGGAGGAGGTCTTGCAAGAACCCTAGTGGTCATGTTGTTCCTTTTAACTCTTTGGAAGTCATGTTCAGATGATCCGGAGTGAAAGCTGTAAATGTTATCATCACTTTTCCTAGAAAATGTGATATCATCAGATTGATGATCAGTATAAAACTGATCATCATCCATCATCCTTCTTTCCCAAGGCTTGGTTGCCATCCAACGTTCTAGCCAATTCCAACCAGTGCTTTGATCCTTGTTGGAAAATGGTAGGTTTTTGGCTCTTGAATTGGGGCTGGGACATGATCTTGATGACTGAAAAGAGAAATTAAAACCAATTCAAGTCAATTCTTTATAATTCAAAGTTCAAACACAATTTTGGCATCCCAATTCCATGACTAAAGTCCCTTTTTGCCCCCTAAATTTGTCTAAAATTGACCTTTTGCCCCCCTAAACTTTAATTTGGGACTTGTTGCACCCTAAACTTGCAATATGAGGACATGTTAGTCTCTCTCAAACGGTATTGCTGACGTGGTAATGCCACATTGGACCAAAATGCCACGTCAAACCAAGGCACAATAATATTGTTTGAGATGGACTAAAATGCCTTCAAATTGCAAGTTCAAGGGACAACATGTCCAAAATTAAAGTTTAGAGGGCAAAACATCAAAATCATACAAGTTAAGGGGGCAAGCCAAAAAGGGGATTAAGTCCCAATTCCATTTTCAAGCTCTAATTAGTAATTACCTGTTTTAAGACAGAATATGCTTTAGCTCTCTCCCTCTTCATGGCAGCTTCTTGCTTCATTTGTTTTTTTGATCTTACTTGTTCTAAAGTTCCTGGACTGTTGCACCATCCTCTCTAAAGAAATTGTCATGGTAATATTAATTCAATGCAAATTACTAAATCTGTATGAGAAAAACCAATAAAATAGTAAATTATTATGGATCTAACCTCAGCTTCCTTGGTTGGTTCATGAAATGATTTCTTAACAGATTGTCTGTCTGAATCTATTTGAGCTCTTACTCGAGCCTGCACCCTTACAAGTGCTTCCATGCACCTTAATGTCACAGCTGCTTGCTTTCGAACCTGACGCCCTCGAAATATTGCTTGAATCCTTACTACTGCTCTCGATGCCCTTAGAGCTTGTCTTGCCTGAGTACATATTCAATTTCATTCTTATATATACTTTATTTATTAATTGAATCATAATTTTCAAGTAAAATTGATGTAATTACACAAGAATTATATAGCCTAAACATATCGACATTCCTATAATTTCTCTCCATCAATTAATTAGCAGAATTCTAGGCATTAGACATAGGCATATTCTCTAGACTAGAGTTTGATCAATAATTTTTCACAAAAAAAAATTTTAAAAAAAATATATATATATGCACATAATAACTATGGACTAATAATAAAATAACTATGGAGTTTAGAAAGGGTAATTACCAGTAGGCCTCGAAAGGCAGTCTGGATTCGAATGGCGGCCCATTCTCGCTTCACAGCTCTGAAATCTTTGGGCTGAGCACGAAGAATGGCAGCCATGGCTGCAGCCAGCGCATCGTTCTTCTCCATGGAGGAAGAATCGAACGCCTCTGAAGCAGCCACTTGTCGCAACGTCAGACCCTTGTATGACGACGAACCCACCCCTTCTGATGAGCTCCTCCATAGCCTCCATTTCTTCTTCCCCTTGTTGTCCCCCACTTTCTCCTATTACAAAAAAAATAATAATAATGAAACCCAGGAAAAAAAAAACAGAGAAAGAAGGAAAACTAGATAATTCCCAGAATTACTTGTTGGTTACTGGAAGCTTTTTGCGGTTTGAGAGTTAGAAGAGATTTGAACCATCTTCCTGAAGCGCCCATATTAGAAACTGGAAGAAATGAATCCAGAAGGCTTGAAATTTGCTGGAAAACAGAGCAAAAACAGAGGAAGTGATATGTGTTCTTAATGGGTTGGAGAGATAAGAGAGAGTTGATTTAATTTCGAGTATTTTAAGGATTTAGGAGGAAGCGTTGGTTTAGGCGTTTAAGAAGTGAGAGTGATCATTTCATTTCATTATATTGGGAAAGAAATCAAAGAATTGAAACACACAGATTTTGAATTTTTGAAATTCGAAAAAAGGAACAAAAAAAAGTATAATAAATTGCCATAACGGTTACATTGACTTTTAGCTTTTCTATTTGATTTGGTCCGAACGCTCCCTCTTTCCCTCGTAAGTGTCTTACTACTACTTTAAAATTCGGACATATCAGATCTTACATTACAACTTCAAATTAAAAATGTAGAAAGTTTTTTTGGTCCAAAGGGTGCAATAAGTTATAAGTCTGGGGAAAGATACTCAAAATCAGGGATTTACATCATAAATAATGAAAGTAGAATCATAGGAAGTACTATTGTGTTTCTTTAACCTATGCAAATTCGACATTTCTTTCAAGAACTTTGGTTCAGCAAAGGAAAGATGAAGTTTCCATTCTGCTTTTTGGGTGAAAAAAATGGAAAAAGTATTATAGCAATTCCTAGTCCTACACGTCATTCATTCATACCCATAGGACGTAAAATAATATTTCATCACATTAAAATATCTCAATTTAAGCCATAATTTTAGTTCCCATTTTTAGTAATAGTTATAAACAATTGGGATTTAAAGGAAAGTTTTAAAATTTAATTAAAACACTGTTGGGTAACCTTTTTTATTTTGGTAATTTGAGGTAACATTTTTAGTAATTACTAACTTAATGTATTATTATGAAGTAGTAAAATATAATTGGACAGTTCTATAGATGATGACATGATAAGGTAAGACGGTTCTAATTATTTATTACTCATAAAGAAACATTCTTTGAATTTTTTTTTAATTATTTTTAGCTTCATATCAATACACAAAATGACTTACAAGAAAATTCAACTGAAAAAAAAAATGTTTACAACAACCTCAAAATGTTTTACAAAATCTTTGTTTGAAAAAAAAAACACCTATATGAATTATGAAAGTACAACAAAATTTGATTTAAATTATCTAAAAAGAAAGAACAAAATTGGAGTTATTCATGGTCAAACACAAAGGCCTAATTTGGTTAATTACTAGCAGAAACCCGGACCCTTGGGCTGACGAGTCCAAGATAAGCAAGCCTAGGAGATAAGTGAACATTTGGGCTCGGCCTGGGCGAAGGAATTGGGCCACAACTCAGCCCTCCTGTCTTCACCCTCGGCGACAAATGGACCTGTTCCAGCGCCTTGAATTGTAGCTGCGCTGGGTAGTCTCGAACACAACCAATACGAGGACCCAACCCACTGCTCCATAATTTGCAGTTCATCGGCTTCCCTAATTTGCCGTTTTTCTCACCATTTCCTTCTTTCTGATTCTCATCTTTAGTAGATGAAACAACATTAATTTCAGAATTGCAGGCGTGTTTTACTACATCATCATCAATTGCTTCTTTCTGCAGAGTAATACAATTAAGTCAACAAAATTGTGTTTGACTTTGAAATGGTGGATTTGATCTTGATCAGGTCATAATCAAAATTTACCTTAACATGAGTCAAATCAACATGATTTTCCTCCAGGAAACTGCATAATTCCATGAAATTCTCTTCTGTTGGGCGATAATGACCACTATAGGCCCACACAGCCTGAAAATCAAACAAGAAAAATGTATCAGTCAGTCAAGGTGATTTTCATAGTCTTGATGTTGAAAGAAAATAGTAATTGATACAAAATTATTAATTTGACGTACAATAAGGGTTCCATGATGAACAACCAATCTGCCCGAAGCTATGGTGGCTGCCCCAGCAAGAAAACTCGAGTGTTGAAACTGACCCTTTTCCTTCTGCCCAATATACAAGATTCTTGATGTGCTTAAAACAAATATCCACTTGGTTCCTTCTATGGTGTTAACTGCGACTCTGCTTTGTTTGTAAATCAATTTCCCTCCTTCCAGGCTTACTTCATATGCTTCCCTTTCTTTCTGCAAAATATTCAAATAAGTGTCATTTCCCTGAAGTAATTATTACGAAGGAGAAAACACTCTGTCTGGTTAGCTGCCTTGACTTGGAGGGAAATTAATTAAAATCTGTCTGCATTAAATTGGACTTACCGGTCCCAGATATTTGATGCAATCACGCTGGAGATTGGTCCTTGGGCATTTCTCAAGATTGACTTCTTTTCCATCCCCAACATCCAACCTTCATTTTTCATGAATAATCAATTAACTGGTAGTAATTCATTAGAATGAAAAAGTTTTGTAAATATTTTTGTATTTACCAGTAGAAGAAGGGTTGAGAACTCCCATTTTGAAACCAGACATCATAGTACAAATGCAGATTGTGACCGTAACGATGGCGTGGATCAATCTGCACAAAATTTGGTTACATATTAAGTAAATGTCATATTCATAAATAATCAAATTATTCAAGTCAAATCAATTTACGTAATCAAAAGTCTTGAATAGTATTGGAAGAAAACATAAAAATAGAAGTGAGAAATACTCAAAAAGATGTGGACTTACTGCTTCAAGCCAGTGTCGTAAAGCCAACTGCTGACCTTTCACGTCCTTTGACAACCCTTTCCCAACCTATTCAATTTTTCATAAAATCATAAACGTAGTACGTTGGTAATTAACAAATTTGATGGTATAATTAGGCAGGTTAATTATCACTAATTATATAGTCCTCGCCCTCGACCAGGTCAAGGGAGAAAAAAAAAACACGAAATGGGTTTTTTGAATTGAAAGTTTTCTCGACAACAAATCAACAATATTGTCCATTTTTATAAGAGACACAGAATTTCATAGATTGGGTCCAAAGTTTGAAACATGTGACAGCAAAGTTAAGACTGATTTATCTGAACACAAATCCTTGTCATGAAGTCAAGTAAACAAATTCATCACATTAACTAAATATAGAAAAACATCAACAAATAACAAAATTGCATATATACTAACGTAACGTACCTTGGCAGCTCTTGTCCGAGCTCGTGCCCATCGGGAAACAGCTGTTTCTGATTTATCAGAATTAAAGAATGAAACAGAGCTTCGCCTCAGAGCTGCAAATTCTAATGCCTTCCACCTGATCAATGATCATATAGAAGAAGAACAAAAATCGATTTCGAATCATGACCCAAATTTTATTACAAGTCAAATATATATTGTTAATGCAAAAAATGATACCAAAGTTAAGATATAATATATATAAGTTAACATACCAAAGCTCCTCGACGACAACAGCACAATCAGCAAGGTTTCTTCGAGTCCGGTAACTCTTGTAAAACTTTTGCAGCTTTGTAGCGGCTGCATGAAGCTCAGATTCAGGCTTGGAAGACAGAAATTTGACCATTTCTGGTGAGGAAATTGTGATAGAATTAATTAATTCATCATTTCCACCAAAATCAGAAATCTTCCTATTCGTTTGGATATTCAGCTCTAGCTTCCCGGGTTTCTTTTTCTTGAAGCTACTTATAATAGCATTTGACTGATCTTCATTTCCCTGCTCATGATCAGATTCATATGAACATTTCTCCAAATCCCTTTTCTTGAAGCTGTCGCTTGTTCTCATTGTTCCCTTCTCGACAGATGTCATGATAACCATATCTGCTGCTGCAGGAATTACTCTATATATATCAGAAATTGCAAGTCCTTTCCTACTCAATCAATATATAAGAAAAATAATAAGAAAAATAGAAAATATATATCTTCCATAACAAAAATGCATGCCTATAAATCAATAGCTAATTATTACCTGATGGAAGTGGAGAATTAATTAGCAATGAAAAAAGGGTCTCTCGATAATGAGTTCAGTGTTGGTTAAATATAACTGAGACCCTCTCCTTTATATATAGATAGCAAAAGAATGAAGAAATTTAGTAAACATGCATGGTTTCCTTCAAACACGTAAGAATTAATACTGTTAAGCTGATGGAAACTGACAGAGCCGCTTTTGAATAGAAAATACATAACACGAGTTTGTTAATTTGAAAGATACATATTGGAAGAAGAGACTTCTTCAAACGTCAAACTGTAAAATTTCCAAAATGTTTCCATCATATGACATTAAATTTACCCTACTTCTTTTGGATACGAAAATTAGGTGACTGACTATATAGTAAACTTTGTGGACCTTCCAA
>AWUE01024916.1:0-47596 GCA_001974825.2 Corchorus olitorius
GATTAAATTTGCAAGGAGGGGTTGATGACTTGATGCTGATTGGAAGTCAAATCCTTAGATATTTTTGGTTATTAGCTTTTCAAAACTTGCTACTATATTTATATTTTAAATCCTGAAATAGAAATTTAGAAAGCGAAATGGATTGTTAGTTAAGTGTGCATGCTATATCATGTTGAAAGTGCCATCTTTATTTTGACAAGTTGGGACCAAGATTTATTATGATTGGAGAGTTTTAATCAAAATCATATAGATTTCACTATAACCAATAGTCTCTCTTTTCCCATTTGAGTAGTACATATATTTATTGGGGAAAATTGTCTATATATATATACAAAAATAATTTACAATTGAAATCTCATTACAATCAACTTATACATAAACGTTTAATGAGGATTCGATATGTGGGATTATCTATTACGAATTGACGAATAAGGCCAAACAGCAAAATTACTTGTTAGACTAGCTTAATACTACTAATATTCTGTGCCCAAAATACAGCTTTTTTTACTTGTTTGATGAGCTTTTATTACATTTAATTCCCAACAACCAATCGAGCTGTTTGTTTCTAAAACAATAGAATATTATTAGTCCACCGAACATTATTGCTTATTAATAAAAGGCCTCGAACATAAACATAACCTAAGATTAACGTAAACGATTTACCTAGAGTATAAGATAAGATAAGATTAATTCTTGTAAATCCAATTTTCTTTCGTGTCACAGCTTCTTCATCCTGCTATCGCTCTCAACTCTAGTAATATACTACCTCTATTCCTATTTAATTGTTTATTTTAACTAACCTATTTGTTTAAGATTTAACAAAAGTTGTTATTTTACTAAATTTTATACAAAATTTACTTTACTTTACCAAATTGCCCTACATTTAATTGGTAGAGTAAATATAGTTTAGTTCTGTTAATTAACATATTTAATAAATTTTGTGGTTCCAAAGCAAGGTATATATGTAATTGTAAGGGATGTGGACAATTAAAAAGGAACAAGGGATTTTTCAAAAAAAAAAAGGAACAAGGGAAATAGACAATTAAATAAGAACGGAGGGAGTAATTAAATAAATAAATAAAATTTATTATTGTTATTTAACTAAATAATTAAAATTCATAAAAAGGTTCTTGTCAATTTTTGGACCTGCAAAAATACTAGTAATCCATAAATAAATCTATTTATTACTCTCGTACAATATATTTATTTGTTTTTAGAAAAACACAGGTAACTTGTCGGATAAAGTAACATTAATTCATCTTCATATATTTAGATCGAATTTGACACATCTCCCTCAATTACAATTACAACGTTATTTTAGCAAATAAAATTCCAACTTCTCCCCATTATGTTTCTATATATGTGCTTTCGTCTTGTACCAATAGTATATATACACGTATATACGTATAAATATGTCATTTCTACTTATGTGCTACTGTTTTCTACTTCTAAAATGGAAATGCATGTTCCTAGTAAATGCACCGAATGGGAGTGGAATATAATAGTCCATAGTAAGTGAGAAAATGATCCGACGAAGAATTGACTAAACATATAGTAAATGATTTTGGGTTCGAATCCTTCAGTGACTTATTATGAGTGTTGAAAGTTGATTATACATGTTCGAATTACGTGATTAAGCTATTGGGTATTTTAATTAATCAAAAATGAGGAAGGAAAGACCAATTGTTGATGCGAGTGGAAGGGGTTAGAATTCCCTTAACAATTGATGTCGATGGTAGAGAGATTGGAATCAATGTAAAGCAAATATACTTGAAATGGGTCCTATTTCGACGCCTGACAGTACCAAAATAATTAATCCCTCACCATGGTGAGGGATACTCTAAGAAGAAACAATGGGGACATTTATTTGTCAAATTATGAAGTACTATATGGTGCATACCATATGGATAGATATAAGAGGGTTATTATAGTCTTTTTATCGTATTGTGTCAATGACATTTTGCCTCATAGGTTTAAAATCGTGATAACTTGTTTTCGAATTTCCAAATTCAACACATAATTAACTCCTAAACTTTCCAAATTCAAGACATTCTACTCCCTGACTCCGAGGAGGGCAAATTGTCATAAATTTATGAAATTCAAGAAGTAAATTACCCTGATTTTAGTTTTTTTTATAGTGACCTCGATTTTAGTTTAAGAGACAAAATATCCTTAATTCCATAATTAATGGGACAAAAAGACTAATAAACCATATAGATAAGATGATTATAAGAGAGCTGGTTCAATAATCCAGCAGCAATCATTTAATACACAACAAGAAGCAAAATCTACCATTGGCTTTACATTGAAGCCATATGACAGCTCACTTAATTACTATCATCGCGATCGATCTGTCTTATCCACAGCCAAGCCAACCCTCTTCGCTCTGACTCTCTCTTTGGTGCCAAACACAATGCACATGAAAAGAGCTACTCATCCAGCTGTAAAAAACAGGCCAAAATATTGTGTGGTAGAAATATATACTTATGGAGCACCACAAGAAAAAAAAAAGAAATATATACTTATGGTTAAGAACAATTCTTCGAACATGAACAAAAATGTCAACTAACTATTCTTTCTGAGTCTTTTATTTCACTTGGCAATTAATAACTTTGTTTCATGTTATAAGTCACGTACTGACAAACAACAAAGAAAAGATTGTGACCCTTTGGACTCTTTCAAAGGTCAAAACTTTCGAATATTTTGATATACTTCAATTTTTTTTTTTAAAAAAAGAAAACTTTCTAGGGCTCGAAATTTAGGATGAGGAGAATTTTTCAATTTTTAAAATTTAGGCTCGAGTTGTAAAAGATAGAGGGGATACGATGCATTTGTTACTTGATATATGCAATTGGGAATGTTTATATTAATCGCAATTTAAATTAATGAATGTTCACCTTTTTAATAAATATGTAACAGTGTGTTTGTATTGAGGGATCAGTAAGGGACGGGATGGGATAGGACGGGATGAGAGGTCTTTTTGGTTAATGACCCATATTTGGATTGGACATTAGATTTTGTCGATGGGTTTTGGAGGACCAATTTTGGTCCTTCTTGATCCTTATATTTCCAATTTCCTTGATACCCCAAATTGGAGTACTAGCGGAGAGAGAAAATTGGAGAAAAGTTTTTTTTTTTTTTTTAATCAAAAGTCTAAATTACCCTAATCTAATTTATTAAATTACTCATATTTTATTTACAAATGTGGTCCATCATTTCCTTTACATAGTGAATCCAAACAAGGAATGTTAGATGGTCCTTCCCTTCCATTCCCTCATCAATTTTATCCAATCCAAACAGGAATTGGTCCTTCCCATCCTTTCCTTCAAGATCCTTCCTTTCCCATCATTTCCTGGCCTTTACTGATCCTTCAAAAAAAGTTATCCAAACACACTCTAAAAAACTAATTAGTCAATTGTTGGTAACGAATGTTTTGACGTGCATTAACAGACTTAATAAAACATATCTATGAAACGAAAGATTGAACCACATATTCACTTTAATTTAAGATATTGGTATATAATTAAACCAATTTTTTTTCTTCTTTTTTCCTCATAAGATAAGATGATTTTAAATCAACACCCAATGTTTCACTTATTAGTTATTACATGCTACCAAGTGGGTAGGAAGGGGGAGGACCCAATTGCTTAAAGAAACTTGTGAGCATTTACGCCGACCGTACGATGAGCGTAGTAAATATTATGACGTACACATTAAATTATTAATGTCACAATCAAAGTCCAATATTTATTGTTTTAGCTAATTGGCTATGGAGAAATAATAATGAAACCGCTATTGGTCGAGTGGAAAGAATTTATGCTTAAAATATTAAGGGATTGGAGTCTTGTAAATGGAGTTGTGTCAAAAAAAAAATGGAGATCAATAATTATTAGAAAAGTTTCTTTCTATTTAGAGTTCAAAGCAACTCAATTTCAGACTAATTGAGACTCATTGTGAGATAAATTATCACTTCTAATTAACAATATGTATTTTTCTGATAATTCCCTAATATTATGTAATTATTAATTTGATAAATTATAGCTATATATAGGCTTTAATTATTAGTTAGCTGCAAGTCTGCAAACTGCATTTGCAACTTCCTCGATGATCTCTAATTGTAAAGAAAATTAATTAACAGACCGATTCGGTTGTTGATGATCTTCTAATTAATTAGAGCCTTTGCAGAGTTTCTATTAAAGTTTAGGGCTGTGACCTCTCTAATCATTTTACTTTATTTCCATTTAGAAATGTCATGATGAGTTTCTGAAAATGGAGTACTATATATATATATATATACACTAAAAATAGAGCTGTTGTTATGATCTTGAATATTGAAAATCCTATCATTTTTACGAAGATTAATTGAGAAAATTGGACTTCGGGAAAACATGTACTGAAATGAAGCACTTTCCTTTCCTATTTCCGAAGATAGGGAAGTTTTTACTACTACGAACTTATACTTATATAAAGAAACTATCTCGAACCTTCGTCATATACTTTGAATCACATATGAGAGAAACCTACTATTATTAGCCATTTACGAGAGGGGGATTTTGAATCTAACATAATTAAATTGAGTAATTGAATTATTATTGCAATAATAATTAATCAGTCCCAAGTAATAATGAATTCGAAGGCTTACTGACGAATTTGTAGACCATGGTATATATTGAACCTTTCCAATCATATAGAGAGTTAATCCTAATCAATTTGAAACTGTTTTAATTAACTTTTCTATTTTCATAACAAGGTTTATCATCTTCGAATTGCAACTTTTTTGGGAAGGCTCTAACTATAAAACTAGGAACTTGGAACTTGAACTTACGAGAAAAAGGCTGGTTTCGTAGCTATTTTTTAAGCCTACGTTTCATCCTAGTTTTAGTGTCATATATATAAGATAAGACTTAAGAGTAGGGAAACTCTAATAGAAGCTGGACCAGATTGGTTAATTTAGATCACAATTAAGGCAACTCCTCTTCTTCTGTAACTATTCCTAGCTAGTTTAATTGTTATACATAACAGCGCTACCATGCATTATATGGGAGGTAATAAGGAAAGCACCCTATCAAAGGAATGATTAAAAAATCTCAAACTTAATTAACACCTCTCTCTTTGGTGAATATGATCATCTTAATTAGAAGAAAAATTCCAACTAATCAGTTAGATTTAGAAAAATATTAAACATAAATCTTCTTACAAATTGTTTGATTCTTTATATGATGAGTTACCTATATATATATATTACATAATATTTGAATCTCCCATTTGGAATGTAAAAAAAAAAAAATACTTCTCAAGGCAACAGAAAAAAGTGGTGTTTTCTTTTCATATATTGGGTGCGTGGGAATATCTGAAGAAAATAAAACATCAAGGTGCCATTCTATAATGTCGAAGAGAAGAAAATGAAAAAGAAAAAAGAAAAAAGAAAAAGAAGAGAGAGAGAGAGCGAAAAATAGCCTCATAATGCGAAGAACACATCATATATTTCTTTTGGTACAATAGAACACATCATATTCATTTTCATTGGCCATTTTTCAAGTTCGTATCATTCCAATTCGAAATATCATATTCAAAACTGAGCTAGGCCCCAGAACGCGTTTTTAGCCAGAAACCGTGATGAGTAAATGATTTCGGTTAAAATTTTGCAAAAAGTAATCTTAAAAATTTTTTCCTCAATTCTTTCCCACAATACTCAGAAAAAATATATAATTCAATGTCAATACTTTGAGACCATGCAAAAATCAGGCAAAACTGAGTCAAGGTCCCGAAACGCGTTTTAAGCCAAACAGACATGATTTCGGTTAAAAATTGAGATAAAATTTTTTTTTCTCAATTTTATGGGACAATAGTCATAAAAATATATAAATTAACGGCAAAAAAATTGAAGGATTTTTCAAACTTCTAATATCGTTTTTCCATTTTTCCGAATTAATTTCTAATTAAAACGAAACAAGATTCAGATGCTCGTAAAAATAAATCGTTAAATCGAATTTGGCTGCGATTTGATTCGATGGATATAGATATTTCAAGGAGTCTTTACGCTAAAATCATGCAAAACTGAGCCGGGGTCCCGGAACGTGGTTTTAGCAAAAAACCGTGATGGTTAGTACATGATTTCAGCGAAAGTTTTGCAAAAACTAACCCGAAAAATATTTTCTCAATTTTTTTGCCACAATAGTCAGAAAAAATACACAATTCAACGCAAAAAAATATTGAAATATTTTTCTCGCTTTAAATATCATTTTTTTCATTTTTTTCCGAATCTATTTCTAATTAAATCCAAACAATATTTAGATGTTCGTAAAAACAAATCCTTAAATCTAATGTGGCTGAAAGCCTGAGATTGGTTAAATGAATATAGATATTTCAAGGAGTCTTTCTGCCAAAAATCATGCAAAACTGAGCCGGGGACCCCGAAACGCATTTTTAGCCCAAAAACCATGATGGTTTTCGGCTAAAAATTGACCCGAATTTTTTTCTCCTGATTTTTTTGCCACAATACTTAGAAAAAATATATAATTCAACACAAAAAAGATTGACAGTCTTTTCACGCTTTTAATATCATTTTTCCAATTTTTTCCGAATTAATTTCTAATTAAATCGAAACAAGATTTAGATGCTCGTAAAAACAGATCCTTATATCTAATGTGCCTTACATTTGGTTTGATGAATATAGATATTTCAAGGAGTCTTTGCGCCAAAAATCATGCAAAATTGAGTCGTGGCTCGGGAACGCGTTATCAGCCAACAACCGTGATGGTTAGTACACGATTTTAGCTAAAAACTGATCGGAAAAGTTTTTTCTCAATTTTTTGCCACAATAATCATAAAAAATATATAATTCAACGCCAAAAATATTGACGGGCTTTTCACGCTTCTAATGTCGTTTTTCCATTTTTTCCGAATTAATTTTTAATTAAATTGAAACAAGATTCAGATGCTCGTAAAAATAAAAACTTAAATTGAACGTGGCTGGGATTTTGTTCGATGAATATAGATATTTCAAGGAGTATTTACGTCAAAAATCATGCAAAAGCAAAAAAATATTTTCGGCAAAAATTACACAATTTAAAAAGATATTTCAAGGAGTCTTTCTGCCAAAATTCATGCAAAACTGAGCTGAGACCCCCGAAACACGTTTTTAGCCCCAAAACCATGATGGTTAGTACACGATTTTTGGCTAAAAACTGACCCGATTTTTTTTTTCTGATTTTTTTGCCATCAATATCTCAGAAAAAAATATATAATTCAACATAAAAAACATTGATGGTCTTTTCACGCTTTTAAATATCATTTTTCCAATTTTTTCCCGAATTAATTTCTAATTAAATCGAACAAGATTCAGATGCTCCAAAAAACAAATCCTTATATTCAATGTGGCTGACATTTGGTTTGATGAATATAGATATTTCAAAGAGTCTTTGCGCCAAAAATCATGAAAAATTGAGTCGGGGCTCGGGAACGCGTCTTTAGCAAAAACCGTGATGGTTAGTACACGATTTCGGCTAAAAACTGATCGAAAAAGTTTTTTTTTCTCAATTTTTTGTCACAATACTCAGAAAAAATATATAATTCAACGCCAAAAAGATTTACGGGCATTTCACGATTCTAATATCGATTTCCATTTTTTTCCGAATTAATTTTTAATTAAATTGAAATAAGATTCAAATGCTCGTAAAAACAAATACTTAAATCGAACGTGGCTGGGATTTTGTTCGATGAATATAGATATTTCAAGAAGTATTTACGTCAAAAATCATGCAAAATAAAAAAAAAATCAGCAAAAAATACACAATTCATCGCCAAAAAAAAAGAAATATTTTCTCGCTTTAAATATCATTTTTCTATTTGTTTTCCGAATCTATTTCTAATTAGATCGAACCAATATTTAGATGCTCGTAAAAACAAATCCTTAAATCTAATGTGGCTGAGAGCCTGAGATTGGTTAGATGAATATATATATATTTCAAGGAGTCTTTCTACAAAAAATTATGAAAAACTGAGTCGGGGCCCCGAAACGCGTTTTTAGCCAAAAAACCATGATAGTTACTATATGATTTTCGGCTAAAAACTGACCCGAATTCTTTTTCCTGAATTTTTAGCCACAATGCTCAGAAAAAATATATAATTCAACACCAAAAAAATTGATGGTCTTTTCACGCTTTTAATATCATTTTCCAATTTTTTTTCCAAATTAATTTCTAATTAAATCGAAACAAGATTCAGATGCTCGTAAAAACAAATCCTTATACCCAATGTGGCTGACATTTGGTTTGATGAATATAGATATTTCAAGGAGTCTTTGCGCCAAAAATCATGCAAAATTGAGTCGGGGCTAGGGAACACGTTTTTAGCCAAAAACCGTGAAGGTTAGTACATCATTTCGGCTAAAAACTAATCGGAAAAGTGTTTTCTCAAAATTTTCCCACAATACTCAAAAAATATATATATATATATAATTCAACGCCGAAAAGATTGACGGGCTTTTCATGCTTCTAATATCATTTTTCCATTTTTTCCGAATTAATTTTTAATTAAATTGAAACAAGATTCGAATACTCGTAAAAAAAATACTTAAATCGAACGAGGCTGGGATTTTGTTCGATGAATATAGATATTTCAAGGAGTATTAACGTCAAAAACCATGGACAAACGAAAAAAAATACTTTCAGCAAAAAATACACAATTCAACGCATAAAAAATTGAAATATTTTTCTCGCTTTAAATATAATTTTTCTATTATTTTCGGAATTTATTTCTAATTAAATTGAAACAATATTAAGATGCTCGTAAAAACAAATTTTTAAATCTAATGTGGCTGAGAGCCAGAGATTGGTTAGATGAATATAGATATTTCAAGGAGTTTTTCTGTCAAAAAACATGAAAAACTGAGCCGGGGCCCCGAAAAGCGTTTTTAGCCCAAAAACCATGATGGTTGGTACACGATTTTCGGCTAAAAACTTACCCGAATTTATATTTTCTGAATTTTTTACCACAATACTCAGAAAAAATATATAATTCAACACAAGAAAGATTGATGGTCATTTCAAGCTTTTAATATCATTTTTCTAATTTTTTTCCGAATTAATTTCTAATTAAATCGAAACAAGATTCAGATGCTCGTAAAAACAAATCCTTATACCCAATGTGGCTGATATTTGGTTTGATGAATATAAATATTTCAAGGAGTCTTTGCGCCAAAAATCATGCAAAATTGTGTCGAGGCTAGGGAACACGTTTTTAGCCAAAAACCGTGATGGTTAGTACACGATTTCGGCTAAAAACTGATCGGAAAAGTTTTTCTCAATTTTTTGCCACAATACCCTGAAAAAATATATAATTCAACGTCAAAAAGATTGACGGGCTTTTCACGCTTGTAATATCGTTTTTCCATTTTCTTTCCGAATTAATTTCTAATTAAATTGAAACAAGATTCAGATGCTCGTCAAAACAAATTCTTAAATCGAACGCGGCTGGGATTTTGTTTGATGAATATAGATATTTCAAGGAGTATTTTCGTCAAAAATCATGAACAAAAAAAAATTTCGGCGAAAAATACACAATTTAATGCAAAAAAATTGAAATATTTCTCTTGTTTTAAATATCATTTTTCTATTTTTTTCCGAATCTATGTTTAATTAAATTGAAACAATATTCAGATTCTCGTAAAAATAAATCTTTAAATCTAATGTGGCTGAGAGCCTGAGATTGGTTAGATGAATATAGATATTTCAAGGAGTCTTTCTGCTAAAAATCATGCAAAACTGAGCCGAGGCCCCCGAAATGCGTTTTTCATAAATTTTTTGCCACAATACTCAGAAAAAATATATAATTCAACACCAAAAAGATTGATGGTCTTTTCACGCTTTTAATATCGTTTTTCTAATTTTTTTCCAAATTAATTTCTAACTAAATCGAAACAAGATTCAAATGCTCGTAAAAACAAATCCTTATACCCAATGTGGCTGACATTTGGTTTGATGAATATAGATATTTCAAGGAGTCTTTGCGCAAAAAATAATGCAAAATTGAGTTGGGGCTAGGGAACACGTTTTTAGCCAAAAACCGTGAAGGTAACGTACACGATTCGGCTAAAAACTGATTGGAAAAGTGTTTTATCAATTCTTTCCCACAGTACTCAGATAAAATATATAATTCAATGCCGAAAAGATATACGGGCTTTTCACGCTTCTAATATCATTTTTCCATTTTTTTCTGAATTAATTTTAAATTAAATTGAAACAAGATTCAGATGCTCGTAAAAATAAATACTTAAATCGAACGTGGCTTTGATTTAGTTCGATGAATATAGATACTTCAAGGAGTATTTACGTCAAAAATTATGCAAAAACAAAAAAAAATTATTTTCGGCAAAAAATACACATTTCAACGCAAAAAAAAATTTGAAATATTTTTCACTTTAAATATCATTTTCTATTTTTTTTTCCGAATCTATTTCTAATTAAATGGAAGAAATATATATAGATGCTCGTAAAAAGAAATCCTTAAATCTAATGTGGCTGAGAGTTTGAGATTGGTTAGATGAATATAAAAATTTCAAGGAGTCTTTTTGCCAAAAATCATGAAATATTGAGCCGGGGCCCCGAAACGCGTTTTTAGCCCAAAAACCATGATGGTTAGTGCACGATATTCGGCTAAAAACTTACTCGAATTTTTTTTCTAAATTTTTTGCCACAGTATTAAAAAAAATATAATTCAACACCAAAAAGATTGATGGTCTTTTCATGCTTTTAATATCATTTTCCCATTTTTTTCCGAATTAATTTCTAATTAAATCGAAACAAGATTCAGATGCTCGTAAAAACAAATCCTTATATCCAATGTGGCTGACATTTGATTTGATGAATATAGATATTTCAAGGAGTATTTGTGCCAAAAATCATGCAAAATTGAGTCGGGGCTAGGGAACGCGTTTTTAGCCAAAAACCGTGATGGTTTAGTACACGATTTCGGCTAAAAACTGATCGAAAAGTTTTTCTCAATTTTTTGCCACAATACTCAGAGAAAATATATAATTCAACGCCAAAAAGATTGACGGGCTTTTCACGCTTCTAATATCGTTTTTCCTTCTTTTTTTCCGAATTAATTTTTAATTAAACTGAAACAAGATTCAGATGCTCGTAAAAACCAATACTTAAATCAAACGTGGCTGGGATTTTGTTCGATGAATATAGATATTTCAAGGAGTATTTACGTCAAAAATCATACAAAAAAAAATATTTTCGGCAAAAAATACACAATTCAACCCCAAAAAAATTTGAAATATTTTTCTCGCATTAAATATCATTTTTCTATTTTTTTCTGAATCTATTTCTAATTAAATCTAAACAATATTCAGATGCTCGTAAAAACAAATCCTTAAATCTAATGTGGCTAAGAGCATGAGATTGGTTAGATAAATATAGATATTTCAAGGAGTCTTTCTGCCAAAAATCATGAAAAACTTAGCCGGGGCCCCGAAACTTGTTTTTAGCTCAAAAACCATGATGGTTAGTACATGATTGTCGGCAAAAAACTGACCCGAATTTTTTTCTGAATTTTTTGCCACAATACTCAGAAAAAATATATAATTCAACACCAAAAAGATTGATGGTCTTTTTACGCTTTTAATATCATTTTTCCAATTTTTTTCCGAATTAATTTCTAATTAAATCGAAACAATATTCAGATGCTCGTAAAAATAAATCCTTATATCCAATGCGACTGACATTTGATTTGATGAATATAGATATTTCAAGGAGTCTTTGTGCCAAAAATCATGCAAAATTGAGTCGGGGCTCGGGAACACGTTTTTAGCCAAAACGGTGATGGTTAGTACACGATTTCAGCTAAAAACTTATCGGAAAAGTTTTTTCTCAATTTTTGGCCACAATACTCAGAAAAATATATTATTCAACGCCAAAAATAATATTTTTCTCGCTTTAAATATCATTTTTCTATTTTTTTCCGATTTTATTTCTAATTAAATCGAAACAATATTCAGATGCTCGTAAAAACAAATCCTTAAATCTAATGTGGCTGAGAGCCTGAGATTGGTTAGATGAATATAGATATTTCAAGGAGTTTTTCTGCCAAAAATCATGCAAAACTGAGTCGGGGCCCCCGAGACTCGTTTTTAGCCCAAAAACTATGATGGTTAGTACACGATTTTCGGCTAAAAACTGACCCGAATTTTTTTTTCTGAATTTTTTGCCACAATACTCAGAAAAAATATATAATTCAACACCAAAAAGATTGATGGTCTTTTCACACTTTTAATATCATTTTTCCAATTTTTTCCGAATTAATTTCTAATTAAATCGAAATAAGATTCAGATGCTCATAAAAACAAATCCTTATACCCAATGTGGTTGACATTTGGTTTGATGAATATAGATATTTGAAGGAGTCTTTGCGCCAAAAATCATGCAAAATTGAGTCGGGGCTAGGGAACGCGTTTTTAGCCAAAAGCCGTGATGGTTAGTACATGATTTCGGCTAAAAACTGATCGGAAAAGTGTTTTCACAATTTTTTCCACAATACTCAGAAAAATATATAAGTCAATGCCAAAAATATTGACAGGCTTTTCATGCTTCTAATATCATTTTTACATTTTTTTTCCGAATTAATTTTTAATTAAATTGAAACAAGATTCAGATGCTCGTAAAAACAAATACTTAAATCGAACGTGGCTGGGATTTTGTTCGATGAATATAGATATTTCAAGGAGTATTTACTTCAAAAATCATGCAAAAAAAATATTTTCGGTAAAAAATACACAATTCAACCCCAAAAAAATTGAAATATTTTTCTAGCATTAAATATCATTTTTCTATTTTTTTCCGAACCTATTTCTAATTAATTCGAAGAAATATACAGATGCTCGTAAAAACAAATCCTTAAATCTAATGTGGCCGAGAGCCTGAGATTGGTTAGATGAATATAGATATTTCAAGGAGTCTTTCTGCCAAAAATCATGAAAAACTAAGCCGGGGCCCCGAAACGCGTTTTTCGCCCAAAAGCCATGATGGTTAGTACACGATTTTCGGCTAAAAACTGACCCAAAATTTTTTTTTCTGAAATTACTGCCACAATACTCAGAAAAAATATATAATTCAACACCAAAAAGATTGATGGTCTTTTCACACTTTTAATATCATTTTTCCAATTTTTTCCGAATTAATTTCTAATTAAATCGAAATAAGATTCAGATGCTCGTAAAAACAAATCCTTATACCCAATGTGGTTGACATTTGGTTTGATGAATATAGATATTTCAAGGAGTCTTTGCGCGAAAAATCATGCAAAATTGAGTCGGGGCTAGGGAACGCATTTTTAGTCAAAATCCGTGATGGTGTTAGTACACGATTTCGGCTAAAAAACTAATCGGAAAAGTTTTTTCTCAATTTTTTGCCACAATACTCAGAAAAATATATAATTCAACGCCAAAAAGATTGACAGGCTTTTCACACTTCTAAATCGTTTTTCTATTTTTTCAGAATTAATTTTTAATTAAATTGAAACAAGATTCAGATGCCTCGTAAAAACAAATACTTAAATCGAACGTGGCTGGGATTTTGTTCGATCAATATAGATATTTCAAAAAAATTATTTACGTCAAAATTCATGCAAAACTGAGCCAGTGTTAAAAACTATTTCGAAATTTTTTTTCTCAATCTTTTGCCACAATACTAAAAAAAAAATAATTTTAAACCACATTTTTTCCTTGGCTTAGGAAACTTAAATCTTAACAACCTCGGCATAAGACCAATTTTTTTAAACATGTAAAGTATTAAACTAATTTTTTCCTTAATGTCCATAATTTATTTAATTTAAATAAATATAAATTATAAATAAAAAGTATTTCAAATAATTATGGGGAGTAAATTATTATAATTATGTTTTGTATTTACAATATCTTTACATAATTTAAATAAAAAGTTTCATGATTATAAATTATAATATTATAATTAAACATAATATAATCGAAAAATAATTATTAGAAGTAAATTATTAATTACATTTGTAGTAGATTATTAATATCTTTTCATAATTTAATAAATTTAAATATTAGATTTACAAGATCTTTCCATAATAATATTAATAAAAAAAGTTGAATCATCTCAAAAAAATAATAAAAAGGTTAAATGACTAAAAAGAATACTTCTTAAAAAATCAGTATATTATAATACTAAGGGTATTTATGAAATTTCCCAATTAGAATTCTTGAGTTCATGGTTTTATATAGTAGTAAGATAGTAAGATAGTAAGATAAGATAAAATAAGATAGATATAGAGATTAGTATTAAATATTTAAAAGAAAAACTCAAAACTAAATAAATTTAAAATTCATTGTCCTTTGGCACTGTAATGTATTACATGAACATAATACCTAGGGTGAGAAATATTAACTTAATTAATTAATAAAATTAAAATGATAAATGCTAGTATTTTATGTTAGTATTTTTCACATCAAAATTCTACTAAATATAGTAATACATCAAATTAAAATTGTAACTTCAATTTGTCTCTCTTCTAAAGTTCTAATGATATAAGCTTATGCTGTCCAAAAAAGAAAAAAAAAGATTTAGGCTTAGTTTGTTATTTAATTGTTTCTACTACCTTATTTTCTTTTTTATGTAAGGTTTTGTAGTCTCTTTTATTACCTTACTATCTAATTTTCGTGGTAATGATCAATCATTTAATTAGGAATTAGTAATTATTAACAAAGGTTGGTCTTGTTTAAAAAGTCTCCAATGTTACACATACATATTGTTGTCTGAATCAGTCTAGAAATCGTCAAATGTATGTCTAACATATGTTTGGTCAAATACATACAATCGAGCAAGTGTCGACGGTGATCAAATAAATCTTTCTTTTCTTCAAATAAATCTTTCTTTTCTTCTTTTTCTTTTTTCTTTTTTTCTTTCTTTAATACTTGATGCTTCAAGAGATCGAACCATAGCCACTATAACTAAGAATAGTTTGAATCCTAACCAGGCCAAATGCCTACCGGGGCAATCAGGAAAATCTTGATATCGATGTAGTCATCAAATTATCAGTACATAAACATAATTAATTATGCAAAATTAAAAGTACTTATGCAATATTTTGTTGCCAACTCTCAAAAGAAGCAATTGATCAAGGATTCTGCTATCTTCATATATCCTATATATTCTCAACTTTTTATTCCTTTCAAGGACAACTGGAAAAATATAAAAATGCTTGAATAACATTAAATTTATCTACTGGATTTAGGCATTTGCTTCTATTCATCGAAGCTATTAAATAACTTTGCTTTGGCTGAAAGGGGATCTCAGAAAACTCTTTATAACAAAACCCACAACCACCAAAGGGAAGAGATAAATGAACTATAGCTGAAATTGGTAAACAAATTTCAGTTCCATACAATCGAAAATGACATTACAAATATACTCACAAAGACAAAATTGGGTGAAAAACAAGGCATAAACATAAGCCATAAGGTAAAAATATATATTAGAAAAAAGAAATTAAAAAAAAAAAACGAAGGCCTTAGTAACTTGGCCAACAAACAATAAATATGATGATTAAAACCTAGACTGAGGAATAAAAGAAGAGGAAAAAAAAACCTATTTAGTGGGGCTCGATCAGCAAAGAAAGCGGGGCCCCTAGTAAGCGGCACTTGCACAAAAATGAATGCCTATTTGCAAAATATGCAACTCTCACATTCTTGGAAGAGTTGTATAATTTGATGATAGATAGACCAAACAAAGACATAAAACACCCCTCACCGTGAAAGCGACCAACGACACAGGCATCTCCCAACACACAACGAATTCGTATTCTGTTCTAATTAAGTTACTCAGTCTTCTTTCGTGGGGCTGTTGTAAACGGTTCCAGTTCCAGATGAAGTTAATCCGGATGAAGCAATCGATGACGTATCACTGCTGGAGCTTCCATTTTGGTAGTAGCTCTTAGATGCCATGGCTGTGTTTCTCTGAGGATTGTTATTCGCGGGCGCTTGTCCCTCTTCTGCTAACTTTCTCATAAGGTTCATAACAGTAGGAAGGATCTTGGTAGATAAGGAAAGAAGCCCGGGAAGCTGCAATTATTAAAAAAGAGAAGATAAATCACAATAATAATGAATATATTCTGGCTATGTATTATAGACCGAGGCAAACCTTCAGCGATCTATCTATGAATTTCAAGCTTACAGCACAAAGATTTTAAACGATTTTTAAGTTATTTATTTCAATGTACAGTAGTTTAAGATGCAAAAGCAGAGCATGGAAGAAACAGATGAAAGGAAAGAAAGAAGTTGAACACAAATTCTTGAGTCATCAGCTAACTAGATATTCTAAGCATGACCACATGATTCACAATTAAACTGGGGTTACAAAAAAGTTTAGTTTGACACTCACAGCGCCATTTCGGAATTCTCCTGCAATGTCAAGCTGCACCCATAGGGCCTTGATAACAAGGAAACCCACAAAGATGACAAAAAGATACAAAGGATTTCTGCAATGAGAATATTTAAAAGTAAGCATTAGCAACAGACGAGGATAATCTAATTGAACACCAACCAAAATTACAGCTATAAGTAAAACACACACCTTAGAAGAGTCATAAATTCATTGAATCCCAAGATAAGCAAGGCGACAATTGCCCATGGGGGTGGCAACCAGTTGTTGTTACGCTTGTTGGCTTCCTGAAAGTGAAGACAAGTAATCAGGGATCAATAAATTTGGAAGAAAACAGATGCATTGACAATAACATGTCTGCATAAACCAAACTACTCAATTCTGAAATTCCAGTGAACAGCACTAACGTATATGCTACAAAATGGTAGCGAATATGAAAATTGAGGGGAGGACAACAGAATTTCTGGGGCCACATATAATTGAAGCGGCCAATTAACTAAAGCCAGATAAGGTAAGTGGGAGGGGGAAGGAACAAGAAGAAGCTTTTTAAGACTCTGACCCAATGCAGCATAAGAATTTGATTTTATGTCAACAACTTGGTTAGTATAATGCCATGCTATTCAATTAAATATTGATGGGGAAGGGAAGAAACTGAAACCGCCAAGATTATTATAAGTTCAAAACTCATGCCTGAGCAGAAATGGCCTGAGTGACACTGTACTCTGTCTCTGCCCTGAACTGCCGCCACAAAGACTTGCACTGGACTGGTGTGATCAATGTTTTGGAGGATGGAACCTGTACCATAGAAAATCCATCATTCATACGCTACTAGAATGCATAATCCATTAAAGAAGGAAAAGAAGACGAAGAAAGAAGACATAATCCATTTAAGAGAAGACAGCATTCAACAATGAAGGCACAAAATGAGAGAGGAAAGACAGAGGCCTTTTCCATAACTTGTATAAAGACCCTTAGGTTGCTTCCACATACTAAATGTAGTTTTGTAAAAGAGTATGCTTGTTACATTATTGTTGCTGGACAGACCAGGAAGTTGTGATCATACATAATTCATGTGAGGCAAACATGTTAATCAAACAAGAAGTACAACATGCAATAATAAAGCCAAATCAAACTCATAAATTCCCTCAAGCAATAACAAGACCTCACCTGCTCCCAAGTGCTTGAGGCCAGTGGATCATATGATGTAATGCTCCGATCAGTAACAGCAGCATTACTTTTAGTATCTACCAAGGCAGAAGTTAGTGTAGTCTCGATATTGTCAGGAGCATCATCCAACCGGATTGCAGCCATAACAGACAGCAACTTTAAGGACTGGAAAAGGGTAATAAACAAATTTAGCAAAGAATAGAATGTGGCATAATTCTTAAGATCCAACACATGATTACAACATAGACATACTGCAGAACGAGCTGTTTTAGTGATGGCTCGAATATCTTCTTTTCCAGTCCAAACCCGTGGCATTGAATCAGAATCATGACTAAACAATGTTGAAAACCTGCAAAGCAAATTTGTAGTCTATTTTGATAATGTCCCATTTCAAGCAAATCAAAATTTAAAGTCAAACATCACAACGTATTATTACCTGTCCTTCATTCGGATCAGTACCCTTGCAGCTTCTTCTCTTGTTTTTGTTTCAACAACACCTCTTGCATAATCCTCAAGACTTGTCAGCATCTTGTCCTTGGTTTGTTCATCCATGTCAAAACCAGAGAGGGCACTGGATAGTCCAGAGACAGCTGATGCAGTTTCACGCTGGAGAAGTTTCCTTATTGCTGGCCAGGTCTCATTATTAGCTCCATCTAAGAGAACTTCAATAGGTGCTGATAATGCCTCGTTCAGCTTTGCCTGCAAAAAAACCATAATTATCAGCATGACTTTAGTGATGATTTATAATAACAGCCATAAATAAGTACTGCAGATCTCACCATGACAAATTCTTCCTATGTTATGGAAGTCCTCAACTATGCATACCAAAGAAATCAAACAATACATACAAGATAAAAGTAATCACATCAGATGCCAACACTGATATTAAGTAATTTGTTGTTTACCCTATTTGGTATATCAAAAGAAAAACAAAACACCTAAGGGCTCAAATCCACACTCTTCAAAAGATTTAAACCAGAAATTGCACCCTACTCTGACCTAGACAGTAAAGTAGATGCCCACATGGTGAAGTTTAATAACCCAACTGTTCAATATGACATCTTAGTTAATTGAGCTTCAGCGATTTCTAAAATAATGCCACATTGTACATACCAGAGAAAATTGCTACTGCTATCAACACAAAGAAGTTTTGACAAACAAACTATTTAGAATGACATCTTACTTAACTAGACTTAACATATTTTTGAAGTCATAAGCACCATATGCAATACCTCATATGATGAAGTAAGCTCAGCAAGCTTGGCAGCTCGGACGGAAGCAACATGTGCATCAATATCACGATGTAGCTTATCCCTCACTTTAGAGGAATCCCAGTTTGCTAGTTCAACAACAGCATCTGCAAAACTCCACATGCACTCAGATTACACCATTCAATCTGGTGAAATAACAATTTGGCATCATTCTATATAATGCAACCAATTGACCAATATAATTGAGGCTTACCATTTTAAGTTTCAGTCATAGTAATGGTTTAAGAATCACTTTTTCTTAATATGACTTGTTTATTTGCCAAAACCTTTTTAATGATTTTTTTCCCCATTTTATAGCTCTTTAAGTTGTGATTTGTAGCTTATGTTTCTTTGTTCATTTATATCTAACAGGGGTTCTTAAGGTTCAACACATACCTGCAGCTCTTTCATCAAATTTCGCCATAAAAGATTCGGTGCAGTTGTGAGCAGCTACAGAGAACCCCTCCCCTGCACTCAAAGCCTTCTCAAAAGCTTCCTTGAATTGTTCAAGAGTTCCAGACCTTAAATGTCCTAGCATGGTTTGGTAGGCTGGTTGGGCGAGCTAAATCAGAAGATGAGAAGCAAATGAGTTGAGAAATTTTAAATAACCAACAAAATTTGGACAAGAATACAGTACAATGCCATTACTTGGAGCAGTTTGTCTTCAAGCTGCTTTCGCTTTGCAGATCTGACACCTTCATCAAAATATGTAGCTTCGGCATCATATCTAAACCAGAATAAACAAAGAATTGGACGTCACTGGTATGGTAGTAAGTCATGGAAAATAAGTATGGAAAAACATCAATCATTAAATTTTATCATTAGAAATGACTCTTATTTGGCCAAGGTGTGATTCAAGGTCCATAGCTATCCTCTCATTCAGTCAAGCAATATACCTTTATCACCATCATGACTCAAAGTCATCAAATAATTAACTGCCAAAAATTACTCTTTATTCCTTAATGTCAGAGTTCTCCCACTTAAAAAATGCATCAATTCTAGATCTTTCATAAATCAGCTTAGCTCTCCCAAAATTCTTATATTAAAGTACCCATCAACAAGTCACATTTGTAACTCCCACAGTGAAACATTTATCTAAATCTCATTAAAATATTCTTACTCTGATAGAAAGGTGTAGAGAACTGAATTCAGCTTCTTCCCAAAGCCAGAAACTGGACCAGACTGTACAGCTTCTTCCAACACAGACCAAGTCTGTCACATGATATAATAGGTTGTTTTCAGTTTATAGGAAAATAACCCACTAGAGGGAAAAAAAAAGGGGGGGGGGTGTTGTGCACATGCACATGTGTTTTTTATGAATGCATATTCACGTATCAGTACCTCACTTGCACTGAAACCAGCATATTTTTCATTGGCAATTTCCTCACAGCGTACTGTAGCCACCATGACCTACAGGCAAATGGACCATGGATTACAGAAACATCAACAGGGTTCACAACTTGATCAAAAATAAACCAAAATGATGTCCAGAGAGTTACCTTGTGGGCTGGAAGATCAAGGTCCTTATTCTCCTTGATGACTTTCCAGATCTGTTGTGCACTAAACGAGAACCCTGAAGCAGGTACCACTCCCCTCCGATCTCCAGCAAGTCCCCCCGGGGCAATAGAGTGGAAGAATCGTTGTCTTAAATTAGCAACCTTCAGTAACAATGATAGAATCAGACAAACTGCTCGCTTGCATGTTATTTAGCCAAAACTTCAGCACCATCATCAGACATACAGGCAAAATCATAAACAGTATAAAATGTTCTTTATATAGCCATCTCCAGAAAAAAGGTAAACTACACAGTACAAGAGGACAACTGAAGAAAAGAAAAGTCATCAAAACATTGATAGGTGATCTCACAAATCTACATTGAACTTCTTCCGTCCATAAATAAATTATAAACCACCTATAACACTAAGTGTGTGGTTTACATGCTATGACCTAAACACAGAGTACCTGCTCTTTAAATTGATCTTCCTTTTCTTCAAAACTAGAGAGCGCAACAACTTCAACCTGGCCATTGTCATCGACAAGATTAAATCATTAGAAGCAATACTCATCAGAAAAATTATAAAAAGACATCAAACTTATACATAAAGGCCCAACACCATACATTGAAAAATTCACTTAATGGAGTTTCTTTATGTGCTTCTGGCTTAGGAACTGAGTCCCATATCTGCAGTTCAAGAAAAAGAGGTCAGCAATAAACATTTAATCAGAAAAGAAAGGAAGATTAGGCACCACATATTTCTTACCTTCTGAATATCTTCTCTTAAAACAGGTTCTAAATTTTCCAGTGGAGTCTGTAAATAAGGAATATGTAAGTCACCCGAAAAACTTGATTCATATAAGAATATCCTTAGAATAGTAATCTAATAAAGCTCAGATACTAAAAAATCTTGAGCAGAAATAATAATAAAATAAATTTTTAAAAAATAATAATAATAAAAGAAAAGAAAAAAGAAACAGCTCTATAAACCCACCCTGGTTTTATCACGTATGACAAACATCAAAGTCGTTTTTCGGGGACTAAACAATCGCATCATGACCTGCAACCAAATACAACCAGAATCAGTAAAATGACTGAACCACTCAAAATTCAGGATCCCGCTAAGAAAAGGCAAGGAGATCAGGAATACCTGGAATACAGTCTTCAGAAGTGGCTTATTTGCAGCTTGCTCACGACCAATATCATGACACCACCTACATCAAAGTTGGTCAAGAATATTATTTGTACATACTTCTCATAGCAGTTACCTTAACATGAATGTGCAAAACTATATCAAGCAATATGGGGGTGCCAAAAATCTTACATGTTTATGAGCACTATATCTGAAACTGCGAGTGCAAAAAGTGCACTTTGTTTCTCAAATGCTGTGTCATCCTGGTATAAAGCAAATTATTAATAAATATAACTAAATAAGCAAGAATCTCTCTTCCTTGCCAACATTTTTACTTCATATTCAACTTTTATTACCTGAATTCCAACAATTAATACTATTATAAAAAATATATATAAAAAAAAAAAAAAAACCCTTTAACCTCAGAGAGGCAAAGGGGCATATATAATAATGTAGTCTCAAAAAAAAAATTTCTATGACAGACATATGTTAATTATAGAATGTAAGCTAGCAACAGCACCTCCCCGCGTTCTCTTCCATCAGTACCCTCCAAATCCATTACTAGAGTGCAGGGCTCTATGCCAGCACATTTTGCCATCCAAATACCTTTAGTTGTTTGAGACCTGACAAAAACTACATCCCATCAGATATTCAAGCCAATTGAAACAAATGCAATGTGTTATTAGAGTAGCATAACTTACCTGCCCTTAAATGCATCCATTTCCCTGAAGTTGGTATTAAACAAATTATTCAACAGTGTGCTTTTACCTGTCAAGATCATGGAAAACAAAGAAAAACTTTAATTTCATACCCAGAAATAACGTAGTAACCATAATTACGTAACAAGAAATGTAAAATCACTCAGGGTGATTGACATGTGTTATGATCAAAGTAATGATGAAACGAAGTTAGCTATAAAGCTAATCCATAAGCAATTAAACAAAGATATGAACATAATTCCTTTGACCGAAACTGAAGCAACCGAACTTCCAGCTAATTACACTGTCACTTAATTGAACATGATTAAAGGAAAATAACACATATTTAATTGAAGCACCATAGTCTGAATAGACACCTTAGGAACAAGCAAAGCATAATTTTAAATTTTATGAACATATAAAAGCATACCACTGCTTTGTGGTCCCATGATGGAAACCACGGCATAAGACAGCCCGCATTCGGCTAGTTTTACTTCCTTAATAAAATGTTCGATTCCAGCATCATTGAATGAACCGTCCCCGTCGATAAGTTGAGTTGAACAACAACTCTCATTCTTCGCTGAGAAGTGAAATGTTCATAGCATGTGTAAGTAAAGAGAAGGAAAAGCTTCCATCACAACAAAAAGGCACTACATTGCCCTATTTTTATTTTAACAAACTCAATATTTCCGTGTTAATTTACAATAAAATTGTGCATATCAACTGATCAATGAAAAAATATATCTAAGAATACCTGAACTTAAACAGGTAGTGCATTCATTGATATAGATAGAGAAATTTAACGTATTAAGCAGTTAAGAAAGAAAGAAGAAAAAAAAACTCATTATTCAAAAGCGGATTTCGTTTGTTTTCCTTGGCTTTTCCAGCAACCAATCAAGCATTCAAATAACATAAAATTCATCTCTAATCCCGATCCAAACATAACGAACAAAATTCAGATTTACACAACACCTAAAAATGCTCTAATGACTAGAAAACCTAAAATCAAATTCAAATCCAAATATTTATATAAACAAATCGCATCCAGCAATCAAAAATCACAATATAAAAATCCTCAAGGCAGCAAATTACATGTATTAACGTTCAGCTTCCCGTTACATTACGGAAATCAAACAAGAAACCGAAAATTTTATTAATTAATTAATCAAATGAAGAAACGGATCATTGGAAACAGCTATAAATGGAGGGAAAATAAGGCCAAAACAAAGAGAAATTAAGATGAGAGAGTGTACCCATTGAATCTTCTTTGAAATTGATGGCTCAAAAACTGAGGAGATCGAACTTGATGAAAGACAGAATGAAAAGAGAGATGAAAAAGAAAAATAAGAAAAGAGAGAGAGAGAGAGAGAATTGATCGATCTTAAAGGGGCATTTTCTGAAGCTCCGCTTTCCTTTTTATATTTTTCTTCTTTATAAGTGGGCTTGACTGGTCCTTGTGTTATGTAATGAAACAGCGCAAAGTGGGATTAATAGTAAGTAAATCATCTTTTTTAATTTCTTTTTTGTGAGTAATTATTTACTATTTTACTTTTTCTTCTTGATGATCAATTACATCCAGTAATTTTCCTCCGGTTTAGAACAGTGCCCAATCATTTTTTGCCAAGCATGAAAAAGGAATTTTCTTTAAGAAATTAAGGCAAGGCCCCTTTTTTATCCAATTTCGTTTTGAACTATTTTTTCTTTCCAAAAGGACTTTGCACTTTGGTCGGTTGGTACTAATACTTTTTTAGGTTGGGGGAAGAAGAACCATTACTATGAGAACATACATTTGAAGTGCCCTTAAATAAATAGTTGAATTTGTTTGCTTATCTCAATAAAAAAATTGAATTTGTTTGCTAAGATTAGTAATTGAGTACTAATTACTACACTAAACTAATGTGCTATCATTATTATATCAAAGAGAAAAGGAAATAAGAAAAACCTGCATATATTCATCAAAAATTAAAACTTACTAATATAATAATTAGATTAGATTAGATTAGATTGTGTGACCTATTGAACGAGCATGGAATTCTTACTTCAAGTAATTAAAAATAATTTAAATCTTAACAATCTTGAACATAATAATGTGATAGGGTGTTAACAAATTGTAAAATTGAGCATTTAATCACACTTTTTTTCATCATTAGAAATCTACTTTCAAAAGGTGATTAAAATAGAAAGCTAGGAGTACTATATAAATTTTGGACATACCTTACACGTAAGTATATCAATTGAAAAATTACAAGTATCATATTTTTCATTACCATTATACTAAGATTAAAATTAAAATATTGTAAGTCAAAAACTCAAAAAAAAATATTGTGAGTCAATATTCAACCAATGTTGATTTGGAAATTTCGAATGACATCATTAAAATTTAGGCGTTGAATATTTGAATTTCAAACACTACGATAATGATAAGATTAATTATCTAATAATCCAACACAAAACTATTAAGTAAAATAAAGTTTTTAAAAAATTACCTTTCCCAAATACTCCAAATTGCATGCATAAAGGAGCATACGTGGAGGCATAGGATTGGCTTCTGCAAGACAAAGGTCAAAGTCCCAAAGACAGTTTATGTACAGTTACAGAATAACGGTATTTTTTGTCTGAAAATTTTAATAAGAAAAAGCGGGGCCCGTTTTTTCTCCACGATCACCGACTTTAGCGAGGCCCAGTGGCCGCCCATCTATCTTTTTCCAAAAAGTGGACGGTGTGATCGGGCTGATGGCGGACTGCTTTTACAGCGAGTGGGTTACACGCTCTACTAATGCCGGAAAGTTGAGGCATGGCTGCTTAGCTGGACTCGTGTGTGGAACCCACACGTGCGTATCCAGGAGCCAACATTCATTCCCTTGTAAATTCCAAATCCAACCTGAAAACAAAAAAGTTGGTTTGGTTTGAGGCGGCCAACCTGGCTTCCAAGCCCAACTTTTTCAATAAGTTTGGTTTAATAGTACTAATTTATTATGGATATGGGCCCAATGGTTGTATTTAATTAATTTAATTTGATTATGAAATAACATTCCATTTTATTATTATACTAGCAAGAAAAAAAGTTTTAAAACTACCAAATACTTCAATTTTCTAGATTTCGTCTTTAAATAAAACAAATCAAATGTTAAAATAGTAGGAATCTTTTTCTATGTTAAAATAGTTAGCAGATTTCTTTTGTCAGTTGATATCTATAATCCAAAAACCCCAGGCTTAGAGTATATAGTTGGCCCAATAACGAAACTGATAAAGCTTAGTGGGCTGAAAGAGGATGTGATCTAAATTTGGATTTAGAGGTTAACTTTGTGAAACATATCCACTCGTGAACATGGGTGGTCAATCCACGTATAGTTTGTACGTCGACCTATGCAAGCGGTTTGGTTAATTGTTCAAATAAGAGCTTAATGTTTGTTAAAATATTTAAATAAGGGCTCCATCTTTTAATTTGGTCAAATAAGAGTCTAATGTTATCGAAAATACTCAAATAAGGGCCCGATCTTTTAATTTGACCAAATAAGGGCCTAACGTTATTGAAAATTCTCAAATAAAGGCTTGGCATCAGTTTGGATGACACATGAGAATTTTCGACGACAAGTCCTTATTTGAGCATTTTGGCAACATTAGGCCCTTATTTGGCCAAATTAAAAGATTGGGCCCTTATTTGAGCATTTTGGCAAACATTAGGCCCTTTGGCCAAATTAAAAGATCAGACCCTTATTTGAGCATTTTGTCAAACGTTAGACCCTTATTTGAGTAATTGGCCAAGCGGTTTTCAACTCTTTAGGCCCTCAACCCATGCATATTTACTCGACTTTTACCTTTCACTAATGTGTAATTTACGGTCCCAAAAGAAGATGTGATCTAAATTTGATTTTAGAGGTTAACCTTCTATTCTTGAGGAATTCAATTATTTACCTACTTGGTTTGCTATAATATAATTTGAAACAAACATGATCAGGGATACAAAACTAAAATAAAAAAACGATATTGTATAAACAGAGAATATTTCATTCAAGTAGCCACATTTAGTCATAGGCTGTGGTAGTCGCACAAATTATCGGGGGTCTATCATTGGCCATCACTCCAATTAATTAAAACTATTAAAATTTTTGCTTATATATCTTTCTCTCTATCTTTTCTCTGTTTGATAAAGAGATGAAAAAGACCTATTGATGTTATAACTCTAGATTATCTCTTAAAAACTTGGTGGATGAAATATTTTTCTCACTAATAACAAGTATCAATCGATTTTCCTTTGTAAGGGTCCTTTTAACCCTTAGACTATTGGTAAAGACCTATTGATGTTATAACTCTCCGTTGATGGCCTTCTGCCCCGTTGGAAACTATTCCTTTCAAAGCTTAAATGTTGGTACTCATTTTTTTTAATGAAAAACAATAAAATTTTCATTTATAAAATTAAAATGGTCATGCTATAATTACAATAGATTGAAAAAAAAAGTCTAAATCTATATCTTACTTCATGGTTTCAACCATCTAATTGATTTAAAATCTCAAATATTCTTCATATATTTTTGACACGTGTGACACCGTTCTTGTTTTTATTTATTTTTTAACAAAAAGTTTTAAATAACGAAAAAAAGTGAGTGATTCGAAAATCTTCATAATTGATTGATAATTTCATTGATCATAAAATAGAACCATTTGAACTGCTTTCAACCTACTTTAATTTGAAAAGACCCAAATTTAACAAACCAGTCAAACACAATGACAAATCGTGGTTTAATGTCCAAAAACATTTTTGGAAGGCAAAAACACATTTAAAGCCTAGTTTGGTATTGCGTTTGAGAAAAAAAAATTACCCTAAACACAATACCAAATAAATCTTGATTTGTGTTAAAAGCTAATTTTGACCACAAAGTCAAGTCAACCCGAAAATCTAATCTTAACGTGATTTTGCGTGTCAAAAGTGTTTTGGACATCAAATGGATAAAATCTCCTAATTTTTTTTATTTCATTTGTAACTAATATATATATCCATTTTAGATATTTTATCATTCCACCACAATTTTTAATAGCAATGCCAAACATTATTTACATTTTTCTACCCCAATTAAAAAAAATACTTCTCAAAAACACTTCTTCCAAACCAAGCTTTCTCAAACCGCAACCTCAATACTAGATCTATTTATGGGCTGGGTCGAGCCTAGGCGTGATAATAATGGTATTCATGTTTGCCAAGTCCGGTCCAGCCTGAAAAACGGGCATATAGTTTTGTGTAACCCGTCCATATTCTTAAAGACATGTCCAAGACCCGTATAAAGACCGTTCATATTTAATTTTTTAAATAAAAATAATAATTAAAATTTATTTAAAAGTATAAATTAAAAATTAAAACACATAATATCTAATAATGAAATAAATATAAATGAGTTTTGATAAATAAATTAAGTTTTAGTTGACTTTTCCTAAGTTTAAATTAAGATAACATTTATAAATGGTATAACATTATTATAAATATGTATAAATAATACTCCCTCCGTCCCTGTTTATCTGTCGACAATGAATCACACATACCAAGAAAATTAGGTAATGTTAGTTAGATTGTTGAATTTAATAAACTTTTACATTAACTTCCCTAACTTATGCTTCATCTCTCTTTGTATGTTTTTAATGTTTGATACAATTCCAATGAGGATAAAGCTTGAATTATGTAGAAAATGGAGTAATTGGAAATTTTGACTATAAGAGGTTTTGTATTTAATGAGGGTAGTTTAGGTATCAACATAAACTATGTCCAAAAGTGACAGATAAAAAGTGACAGAGGGAGTAAAATAACTTATAAGATTTATACATATTTAGGCCGGGCCGACTAAAACATCAAAACCAATGTTCAACCCATTTTTGAAAGTGTGCCTTATTCTTTGTCCAAGGCCGGATATCAAGCCTTATATGTTTGTCCAAGGCCCAAGCCCTCCCAAATTTTGGGCGGGACTTCGGGTTTATGCGGGTAGCCTGACCCTTGCACAAGTCTACTCAATACCAATTTAGGCCTAATAAATTAATTTTTCATGTTGACTTGGCTTTTGCAGTAAAACAACTGCTTTTGCCATAATATGTTTGGCCTAATTACATAAGTGTTTTTGAGAAAAAAAAAAACTTTTGGAAAAAGATTAAATTTGAAACTTCTAACTTTAGGTTAAAAACCCACTGAAAAGTTCTTTTGAAAAGTATTTATGGATAACCTATTTGGCCTAGTTTAAGCTTTTTTTGCCGTAAAATAAGATAGGTCAAACAGATACAAACTAAAACTTATTTGGCATTGCGTTTGAAAATGAAAAACAACTTTTTTATCTTTAAACCCAATACCAATCAAGCCTTACTATGTCACAAAGATTGGGGATGCCATTAATTAATTAGTCATCATTCCTTAAACACTTGTATTGTTTCATTCTTCTACCCAATAATTCGATTATTACTAATACATCATACGGATTCTGTTGGACTAAGCAAAAATTAAAAATTACAAAAAAAATTAATTATAAATCAAACCTTTATTCAAATGCAATGTCCACTTACCCAAAGAAGAAACGTGGCCCATTTATTTGCTTGACACATGGCCATAATGAACAGTGAAATAGATGGCTCATTCCTTATCCTCACCGTTAATCTATATATCCAATCTAATCATGACCGTCCATTTTAGTTCTAGATTTTAGAACTTTTTTTTTCTCCTCCCTCCTGTCGGTTTCCTTCTTCTTCTCCCTGTCTTCTTCATTCATATCTCTTTCAAACTCCCTCTCCGTCTCTCCTCTTTCTTCTCCATTTACCTTTTTCCTTTTAAATTTCTTTGATGATGATGCCTCACCATGCTACCATATACACAATTCACAGGATTTGGAGAGATTTCAAAGAGGGGAACGGAGGAGGAAGAGTAAGAGATACACAATGGGGTTTTCATCAAGTTATTTTCATTTTTACCTCACTCCTCTTCTCTCCATAATCTCTATCTCCTCTCTTCACCTTCTTCGCTCTCTTGCTTCTATGGTTTTGACCGATTCTGTTTCTAGGTTCGCCTCCTAATTAAATTTTGGCTTTTTTTTTATTGATTCCGGATTCCTTTCTAATTTCTTAGTTCATTTCGTCTTTGTCCCTATTTCCTTTGTCTGTCATTCTTCTAACAAAATTCTAGGCGATCTTCTTTCCATGGTTTTGTTCCGCCTGATTTTTTCCCCTTCTATGTTATACTTCATTTTTTTGCAGGACAGTTACACAATTAATTTGAGCATGATTCTTCTCAGATTAGTTTCTTAGCCAATCTTCCTTTTTGCGACTCCTTAGAATTCTTGTACTAGCTAAAATTAAAACTACATGAATTAATCGAACTAATCAAAAATGAACTTAACACAAGGAAGATGGCGCGTGTTTGGACTTTGGACAAGGTGTTGGAGGGTATTGTACTATAAATATCTACACTACCCCCAAATCCCTTTTCCCCGTTCGCAAGAAATAGGAAAGAAAAGGTAACAAAAAACTCTCTATTTGCTGTGTCAGAAGAACCGATGGCGAGATCTATGGTGGGATCTATGGTAATAAATCTCTTACTCTTAATTTCTCTTATTTATTTTTGTTCTTTTGCAATCTAATAATTGTTCTTTCCTTCTTTTTTTTATATCAGATTTGGACCAAAACTGAGCTCAATGAGCTTGTAAAGAAGGGAAAGGCAAGGCCTTTAACACGCTTGTGGTGAGATTTAGTTTGGATCTTATTCTTTTTTTAAGATTTGACAGTTTTAGAAGTTCTTTGAAGCAAAGACTAACTTGGTTAATTTAGTTTTGATTTATACTTATATGACTACTATGAGACCATGGTTGTTGCAAATGCGCTGTATTTAAGGTCTAACACTTCAAAATTCCAAATTCCCTTATTGAAGATCTAGCAAAAAGCAACTGTATAATTTTAGCATAAACATAAACACAACTTCGATCTCAAGACGGATCCATGTTAGCTACCCAGTTTCCAATTACTTAAATAAAGACCATTTAGGCTTGTGAAGAATATTAAGAAGACAATATGAGTTAAGAATATTATGTTTATGTTTTGAAATTCACCTAATTTCCAACTATGTTTGTTGTTTGATTTTCTTTTTTCTTTTGAAAATCAAACAATTTTTTCTCATTACGAAAAATTATCATTGTTAAACAAACGAACCAGATATATTACATAAATCTTAAATTAACCTAGCAACTACGGGAATGCGTTCGAGAGCGAGACGTTGTTGACAATACTCTTTTTCAAATCAAGTCTTTCCGCGTCATTAAAGCATCGAATCGAAGGATCGCCGGAAGCGTGAACAAGGTTTCGCACTTGAAACTGAATGGTCGGGATTTTGAGTAGGTTGGTCTGTAAGGCTCGTTTAATTTTGACACTCAAATTAAGGTTCGAGCATGGAGAGCATACGGCGAGGCCATCACGCCCTTGCGTGCACACTTCTTCGAGAGCTGAGGATATGATCTCGTCCATGACACTGGATATTTGGAATGACTTAATGCCCTTTTTGCCCCCCTGAACTTGTATGATTTTGACGTTTTGCCCATAAACTTTAATTTTGGACATTTTGCCCCTCGAACTTGCAATTTAAAGTCATTTTAGTCCCTCTCAAACAATATTTCTGATGTGGCCTTGCCACATGGCATTCTTTGTCTGACGTTTGAGAGGTACTAACATGTTCTCATATTACAAGTTTATGGGGAAAAAAGTCCTAAATTAAAATTTAAAGGGTAAAAGGTCAATTTTAGACAAATTTAGAGGGCAAAAAATGAATTTAGTCAATCTGGAACCTACTTTACTATTTGACTTTTTGAATTCAAACATAAATGTGTTGGCGGGAAGGCGTAGCACGGCTGTTGTTGAGACTTGAGAGAATTGAGAAAAGACGGAGACGGCAGGCAGTGGGAGAAGAGTCCAGGGTTCGAATTCCATTAGCTGCGGAATAGTTATTATTATAGTAATAATTTTATTAATTTAGCGAATGACGAATCTAATTTCTGACGTCGGTTTTAGGTGGCTGACGTCGTTACACATGCTACCGTTGGATTAACGGGCTTTAGTTTTTTGGCACAATAACGGACTTTAGTTAGTCAGTCTTAAAATTGATAAACTATTTCCTTAAAAAAAATTTGATAAACTGTTGTGTGGAAAAATAAGTGCTTAGTTGGACTCGTGTGTGGAACCCACACGTGCGTATCCAGGATTTACCCAACATTCATTCTCTTATAAAATCCTAGTATCCAACCTGAAAACTTTGGGAAAAAAAAAAAACTGAAGACAAAATTTGGCCCAAAATACTGAAAACAAAAAAGTTGGTTGGGTTGGGCCGTTTTGGGCGGCAACCAAGCCCAACTTTTCAATGAGTTCGGTGCTTTTTTTGGGTAAAAAGTTCGGTACTAATTTCTTAATGGATATGGACCCGATTGTTGTATTCAATTAATTTATTAATAAGCAGGGCGGCCTGCGTTTGTGCTGCAGTTATATTTTTATTAGGGCTATATTTTTTTGTAGTTGTTTAAGTTGATTAATAAGAAGATATTGCATTGACTGTAAGTTAATTAGTTAGGAGAAATTCATACATCGAAACAAATAATTCGCATATATAAAGCAAAACACATGACCTCTCTTTCATTCAAAAATTACATTACCTAAATTCTACTCCATTTCTAAGTAATTCATCAAAATAAAGCTAATATTCTACTCCTCCATCTCTAAATATAAATTAAATGGAAGGATCTTATTAACATCCACCTGAAAATTTTAGGAAACAGAACGGAGTCCATGTGAAACCAATTCAGAAAATGTTAGGAAAGAAGAAACCCACCCAAATAAAAATGAAGTCGAAATGAAGACAGAACTGCAATGTCAATAGTTTACTCATGAATTAACCATTATTTCACATACATTTATAGCACCAATCCTTTGGAATTCCGGCAGAGGAGTTGAACCAGTAAATCCTAATATCCACACACAATTAATATGTAATTAAAACACACTTAATCATAAATATAAAAATTGTAAATTACAAAAAAGGCAGCAGAAAAAGTAAGGGAGAAAATTCATCGAGGGTCTTTTTAGTCACCTGAAAAGTGAGAAAAGACCAAAAAAACCCAAAAGGAGGCACCACATTAATCCTCAATCTGGACTTTAAATAATTTCCATTGTCACTAAAAATAATATATAGTACATATTTAATAAAATAACATTCCGTTGTTTTTTTTTTAGGCACCAAACATTCCGTTGTTATTAGTAAAAAAAAGTTTAAAATTCTAAAAAAAAAAAAACTCCCAAATACTTCAATTTTCTAGCTTTGCCTTGTAAATAAAATTTAAAAAAAAAACTCAAATGTTAAATAGTAGATCTATTTTTATTGTTAATATATTCCCAAAACCCAGCCCTAGATATATAGTTGGCCCAATAACCAAACTGATAAAGCTTTGACTCAAAGCTGTATTTGCTTGTAAGTGGGCTGAAACAGGAAAATCCTTATCCACTCGTGAACATATAATCTGGAAATTTTGCTTGATATATTGACAAAGATAATAATTTAAAATTAATAATGTAATTTACCTTATAAGTTAATGGTTCAGTTTACCTTATACGCATAAGTTACTTGTAAGGGTCCCTCCAAAAAAAAAAAAGTTACATGTAAGGAGTCGTCGATCATTTAAGAGGGCAAGAAACAAATACTCCGTAAAGAATTTTGATTGGTGGACTATGCTATGCATAAAATATTGTTTGGATTTAAAAAGTTTAAGCATAAATAAAATGCTTCATAAAATTCCTAATTGAGTACCCATGAGTTGTCAAGTGATTACGTACACATTGATTACTTAAGTTTAATTAATTATGAAACGAAATTATTGTGTGTGTCTTTAAAATTTAAATTCCTTAAAGTGAATCATTTATCATTTGACTATTACGTTGCTAATTTCGTGAATTTATCTTTAAAACGTCCATAAGCAATGTTTTTTTTATATTAAATATATACATTCATAATCAATCTTCTTATTTGAAAAAAAAAAAAAACTTAATCTTACTACTAGCATAATAAAAGTTGAAGTACTCGAGTTGAATGTAGCCAGTTATGTGATTCATTTTTGCAAAGTAATGTTGATAATTGTCATATATATCTTCTTCTTTTTTGACGAATGATTTGATATTTTCATTAAGGAAGAATGGGTAAAGAAAATGAGGCATATCTCAACAACTTTCTTAGGAAATTTGGCTCAAAATTACTCTGTAGAAAACTTCCATAGATTTGCCATTCATTTGTTGGAGATAGACCTGTTCATGGGCCGGGTCGGGCCGGACCTAGTCTTGAGATTAAGGTCATTAGTGTTGCCCAAGCCCGGCCCATTTATAAAATGGGCCTCAAACTTTTGTCCAAATCCGGCCCATTTATCAAATATTTAGACCAAGGCCCGTCCAAAAGCCCGTTTAATATTTTTTTAATAATTATTTTAAGAATTAAATTATATTAATTAATTATATAAATATAATTGTAAATATAAAATATGATATATACTACCTATAACATACTATTCTCATTGATAATAAGATTTTCTATATATATTATTCATCTTTTTCTTATTTAACATACGGTGTACGTATAAAGTATATTTAATATATATTATATATCAACAAATAAAAAATATAAACAAATATATTTTCTTAATCGGGCCGGGCTTGGGCTTTTGCTCTCATACCTAAGCCCGGCCCATTTAATAAACGGGCTTGATATTTTTGTCCAAGCCCATCCAACATGTTTAAAATTCTTGTCCAAGCCCTTTAAAATATCGAGCGGGCTTACGGGCTTGGGCGGGTAGTCCGGCCCTTGAACAGCTCTAGTTGGAGAATGATGTTTCTGAAAATTCTTATCTAAGGATCTAAGTTAGTCTCGACTCATTATATATAGGGTGTAATTGAGTTGAGCCGAGTCGAGTAATGAGTTACTCGAGCTCAAGCTCGACACAAAAAAACAGAGCTTGATATTCGACTCGAGCTCGAGTCTGATCCGAGTTCGAATTCGAGCTCGACAAGTATAATTTTTTTAATTAAATATATAATATTATGTGTATATATATATATATATATATATTTGTATCAGTAGCTTGACAAGTATCGAATCAAGTATCATTGAGTTCGAGCTTGGCTGGATTCGATACTCAAACTATTTGAGCTCAAGCTTGAAAATGACCGAACCGAATTCGAATTTTCTTCAAGTCAAATTCAAATAACTTGCGAATAGTATTGTATATATCACTTACAGCCCTAGTTATATATACCAAAAAAATCTAATAAAAAAAAAGGTACATATCAATTTTAAATATATCATCTAACAGTTAACCTAACTAGCTTTAAATTGTAGTTAAAGCAGCTTGGAGTTAGCCTACTTTCACGTAAAAAGCTGATCAGGGATCTCCATCTTCTCTCCGCTGATGGATGCTTTGTTATAATAATCCTTTTCCTTCCTGTCAGCTGTCCCACGCCCCTTTCCAAGTCTAGGCTCTTCATCAATCATGACTTAATATGGCTTGTTTCCGAAAACATATACTATCATTACAAATCATGAATAATTAATTATTTTTAAATAATTAATCCAATTTTTGGTTCATTAATTTGTCTCCTTAATTATATACAAAAACATGAATCCATATGTTCATAAAATAATCCAAAGAGTTACCCATGCTACAAAAATTTTCATTACTTGAGTTCAAAACAAAATGAACGTTGATTTAGTAGGTAAATAACGTCGCGTGAAACGAAGGTAATTTGAAAAATTCAAGAGGGATCCCAAAATCCCATTAACTAATTTCTCTTATTTAGTAGAAAATCAGTGATTATACGGAAAAAAAAGAGGGGGAAATTATTAATATCTCTATAGCCATCTCCATTTCTAATGTTAATTACTTTAATTTCTACTTGCATTAATATTACCTGTAAAAGGCACCAATATACCTAATTAATGAAGAAATAGATGCTGCCCTTTGGAAATTTGGTGCAGGAACTGATCAATAAGTATCAGTTAATATATTTGGGGTTGTTGCAAAACTCCACAAAACTGTTTAATGTCCAATTAAACACTTTAGACATAACAATTAAGGTTTGATTTTGAAATCTAACCAACACTTCGATGATTCATTTAATCATATGATACACTTCTCAGCTACCGACAATGCCATAGACAATAACCTTTTTTTTTTTGGAAAATTTTAAAGAGTTATTTATAAGCTATTTATATTGTAGTAGTATATAATGGAAAATTATAACGTATCCAAAGATTTTACTTAATACATTGATTATGTAAAGTAATTCCTTCAACTCACTTAAGTTATAAGATTTCAACTTTTGATGTCCTTGCTTGTCAAATTAAATTTTGTACTTGAATAAGTAACAACATAACAAGATTTGACAATAAAACTTGATTTATTATTTTTAGTAAGTGGATGATCTATATAATAATGTGAATAAATCAAGGGGGGTAAAGTGAAAAACATGAGAATTAGAATCAGAACATGCAAAAATTCCAACCTACCTGGTGTTTAATAATGTATTATTATTATGTGCATTGCTCATCTAGTCTCAACGTGTATCCATTTTGAAAGGAAACGTGAAGACTGCAACTCCGGCTCCATTTTTGGTCAAGAAAGTGGCTGTCACGCCTAAAAAAACTATGGATAACATTGGTCCATTTTTTCTTTTTCATATATCCTAAACATTTTTTAATCTTTTTTTCCAATAAAATTTCTCCCAAATTGCCCAATTACGTTCGAATCCAAATAATAGGACTCCACGATGTGTTTTCCTCTATATATAGACGCCATTAATAGAACAATTTCAATGAACACCCTTCACTTTCCTAAAATACAATTAACTAGACAATTATGTGAGAATTAGTTCTCTCATAAGATACATTAACATTACGACTTACGAGCAAGTATATATATGCTTCCTTTAATTTGAGTTTAAATTTATATAACCAAATACTATGAAAATTAAATACTTTTGATTTTAATAGTTATGGCATGATATGGACCATATGGTGTACTCTCATAAATACGAAGTCTTAAGTACCACAATGGGCAATGGCCAATTGCATGCCACTCACTTCATACCAAATACCCACATCAAGAAACGTATCGAATCGTAGCCTTGGAAATCAATTAAGGTACCCAAACCAAAAAATAGAAAAAAAAAACCCGAAAATTTTAGTCCAAGAAAACAGCAATTAAACTTAACTATTTGTGTTTTGGCCAAGAAAAAAAAACCTAACTATTTGTGTTGTGCAAAGTAGTAAAAAAAAGTAGTTTCTTTGATCCAAAAATAATTGTAGTGGCTATATACATGTAACATGTACATATATGTAAATTAGATGTGGTTAGAGTACATAACTTCTTTCCCCATAAGGTTATATATTTATATAGTAGTCACATTTTAAAGATCCAACTAATAAGTTCTTATATAAAAATATTATTGAATACATAAGATTGACAAGAAACCATCCCTCAATGATGCATGCATGTATACTTGTTTCTTATATTTTTGGTTACTATAATTGAAATTTATATTCAAAAAAGTTTATCAGTTCCTATCAAGACCTATTCCATATTGTACATCAAAAAAAGTCCTATGTTCTTATGCTTTTATATCAAACAAATAGTTATTTTTCTTCTTTTTTCCCCTTTTGTTTCTTATACAAGAAAAAAAGGAACCCTTTTCATCACAATTTGTCTAAATATCATTTAACAAAATATGCATAAGAAAATATAAAAAAAAAATCAAAGGAAGTTATGATAAAATATTTAATTTAATTTCATTAATTAAGGATTTAAATTAATTAAATCTTAATAATCTATCTAGGACTAGAAGATTAAAAAGATAGCAAAAAATGAAAAATAAAAAAGAAAAACAATAAAAAGAATTGAAGCTCAAAATCAAACAAACAACGTGACATGATTTAGTACCATGATGTTTTTTTAAAGACAAAAATCTCGAACTAGTTGTAAAGTAAAAGTAGATTATAAGAGATTGAAGAAGAAAAGAAAGTTCAAAAAAAAAAAAAAAAAGAGAGAAAAAGGAAAGAAGGAAAGAAACATCAAAAACACTGTTCCTTCTTCCCCCCATTCTTAATTATTAATTCCTCTCCCGTATCAAAAAGTCTTCTTCTCTCTCTATCTATCCCTCACCTCAATCTAAAAAAGCCATTTTTCTTCCTCTTAATATCCTCTCTTTCTCGGTCTTCCGATAGACCCGGTCTATCCATCTCTCTCTTTCTTATCTCTCTTATTACTATCCATTCCCATTTTCCCTTTTTTGCAGCTAATCTGCCCCTTTTCCCATTTATTGTAATCTCTCTTTTCTGCTCTCTGCTTTAGGGTTTTGATTTAATCATTTTTATTGATAAAAAGTTAAAAAAAAAATATGACGACTACTTCTATGAAGAAGAACATGTTGCCTCCTGGTTTGGTTAACAATCTGCAAGAGGTTCTTCTTAGCCGAAAAGGAGGGAATAATAACAAGGGCAATGATGAAGAAGAGAAGCAATCAAAGGATGATTCTACTGAGCCATCCACTTCTACTTGTAATGAGAACGATGCTGCTGATGAAAACGACAGCTCCAAGCCTGTCGTTTTGGTCACCAATGGTGAAGGAATTGATTCCCTTGGCCTTGTTTATCTCGTGCAAGCTTTGGTTAGTTTAGGCCTCTACAATGTCCATGTTTGCGCTCCTCAATCGTGGGTCTTTCTTCTTTTCCTCCCTTTTAAATTTCTCTGATTTTTTGAATTTGTTGTTTGTTTTCTCTTCATCTATGCATTTGGTCATCTGGGTTGTCTCCAATTTTTTATTTTTCTACCAGGATATGTCGGTTTCTTATTTATTTTTACAATGGTTAATCGAATACGTTATGTTCTTTTAACTTGGTTTTGATATCAGGATAGGCAAATTTGCAATGTGTCTCTCAGTTTTTTTATTAATTGGAAATTTCGGCTATAATTGAATTTGATTGTCCTGCTTTTCTTTGTTAGTTTGGATGCCTGGCCTAAAATTATTTAATCTTTAATCTTTTGGCAATTAAATATGATTTTTCTGTGATTTATTAGTTTCTAAATGGATTGCTGCTTCAGGGACAAATCTGTTTCGGGTCATTCGGTGACTCCCCGAGAAACAATTACTGTGACTCCAGCAGAAATTGATGGTGCCACAGCTTATGAAGTAGCAGGTATGATTGGATTTTGCCCTTATGTTATTTGATTTTATGGTCAAATTCTAAGTATGTGAGTTTTGTTGAATTGTGATATGAATACATGCCATTATAATAAGCCAATCATAGCATGTCAGAACTCAAAATCATCATTTTCTTGTATGATGAACTTTGGCTTTTATTTCCTGTTTCTCACTGTTATTTGTTACCTTTCTTCAGATACTCATGTCAATATCCGTCTGCAAGCTTGTTAAATTTGATGTGGATTGAGTTATAATTCATAATTGGCTTTAATGATAGTTCTCTGCTTTCAGGGACTCCTGTGGATTGTGTCTCCTTAGCATTGTCTGGGGCACTGTTTTCATGGTCAAAGCCTCTGCTGGTTAGGCTGTCATCCTGTTATCAACAAATTAAGACTATGATTTTTGTTTTTAAGGCTTTTATTGACAAATATATGTTATGTGATTTCCAGGTAATTAGTGGAATTAACCGGGGATCAAGCTGTGGTCATCACATGTAAGTCTTTGAACACACCCGTGGGATAATATTTGAAATATGCTATTAGTACAAGTTTTCCTTTGAATATTTATCTCATGATGATAAAGCTTTGCTTGGCGCTTTATTGTTTTTTCATCCTTTTGTTTTACCACCAATCCCTTCTGCTATGCTAAGTGTATTTATAATGTGTAATATACCAGGTTTTACTCGGGTGTTGTGGCTGGAGCTAGAGAAGCATTAATTTGTGGTGTGCCATCTTTGTCAATATCACTGAACTGGTGATCTACAATCTTGTTTTATAAGTATCTCATTTCTACTAGTTTTGTTTCAATTTTCCTAATTGAATGTTCTTTTGGATTATCGGATACTATTGCAGGAAGAGGGAAGAAAGCCAAGAAAGTGATTTCAAGGATGCAGTTGCTGTATGTTTACCTTTAATAAATGCAGCCATCAGAGATATTGAAAAGGGTGTTTTCCCTAAAAGTTGCTTTCTCAGTATAGAAATTCCTACTTCTCCTTCAGCAAACAAGGTCTGGATTCCTTTTTCTCAGGACATGAATAAAATGTGACTGTGATAACATTAATGTGATGTGTATGATGTCTTATCATGTATTAACTGAGATAAAACTGGTGTTTTCATCTGTAATTTGTGGAGACCATGTCAATGATGGGATATTTGGGGTGTGATTGCTTCCTTGTCATTCATGCCCTCGTCAAATCTTATTTATAACATAACTGTTTAAAGATCAGTTGCATCCTGTTAGAAAATTCATTGAAGTTGATGGTGATTATGGTTTCCCTGTTTTTCAACTGTCTGTTGTGCTTTTATTGTTAGCAGAGGCAAATTTTTAGAGGATGCTAACATCATAAAATAATTTTTGTTAGAGCTAATGATGTGGATTGTCTTGCTTATGTGCTAGAGCAAATAGATTTATCTGCTCATCTTTTCATATTTCATTTGTTTGTTAATAGGTTATAGCATGAATTTGTTGTCTACAGTCATATCGAGTTTCTGAATATATGTCCCTTGCGGAACTTTTGGAAGCTCTCTATGTCTTATTTTAGTTTTCTGAGATGCATAGATTTCAGTGAGAACTTGATTTACTTCCTAAAACTGTATTGGATGGATGGAGTTTCATTGCTTTGAATCATTTCAAGGCATTGGATGTCCCTAAAAGCATCATTTGGAGGTTATTATTAGAAGGCATTGATATAGTATAATCTGATAGGAAGTTTCTGGTCGTGCTCCTTATTGCAATAGAAAATCCCCTGATTTGATTTCCCTATAAAAAGATCAGCACTTTGTGATGTGCCTTTCTTTTCCTTCCCTGAAAAATCAAATATGTGAAGTTTCAAGTAGATAACAGCCAAAAATCCCAGCTTGTAAATGGAAGCTGCTTTCAACAGGGGGAAGCTTTACTACCCTTGGGATGAAGCTTCCTCATGGCAGCTGGATTTTCAACAACAGAACTACACTTGAAAAATACAAGTTCTATACGTCATAGTTATTCAAATATGCTGCTTCAGATTTTGGATACAGTAATCTTCAACTGTCCGCATACTTAAGTCCAAGTTATGTCCAACTAGACGTAAAAGAATGGTCTCTAAAGTTTGGTAAAATCACATGCTATGTCGTTATGTCTAATCATACATGATTTGGACTGTTTAGCATTACTCTTTTAGAACCTGTGTTCTTCTTTGTTTCATTTCAATGTCTTACACATAAACCATGCTGAAAGGAACCTGAAGTCCCTGGTTGACTTCATGAACTATTCTAAACAGCTGATGCTTCGTACACAATTGATTGGTACATTGCCTTCATATGAACTTTCTATTGGCGCAATCTATGATGCTTGAAGTTTTGGATCTCTTGTTTTGAGACAACAATATGTACTATATTTCTTTCTTTTCGCTTTATCTGGTCTTGTCCTTCATATTTCCTTGCTTATTCGTATGTGACAGGGTTTTAAATTGACAAAGCAAAGTATGTGGAGATCTGCTCCAAGTTGGCTAGCTGTTTCAGCGAATCGACATCCTTCTTCTGCTGCACATTTTATGTCTAATCAACAAAGCCTTGGGCTCCAACTTGCACAGCTTAGCAGAGATGCATCTGCTGCTGTAAGTGTGGTTTAAGGAATTGCATCATCTACTCCCCATTCCTCAAATCCTCCCCTTTTCTATGTCCACATTTCTTTATTAATCTTGAATTGGATGATCATTACCTTTGTCACTATTCACTGCTAATACTGTATGCCATATTTTCCTTAGGGAGCTGCTCGGCGAGTGACCACTCAGAAGAAGAATGTGGAGATAGAGTCTGTTGGGGCTGCTAAACTTGATAATAAAGTGAAAAAGTACTTTCGACTGGAGGTAGGGAAAATTTCAACTTAAGAAATCTAAAAGTTCTTTGCCATAAATTATATTCTTGTTGCTGTTGTAGTTGGTGAAGCTCAGAAGTATATAGATATTTGGTCATTGGTGAAGCTGATAATGAGAAACCCTTTTTCTTTATTGCCTTCTTTTGTAAATAGATGCTTTGTTTAAATATATTTTAAATAAGATTTATGAACATTTCCATAGAATCAGGGTTTTCCTACTTAGGAACCTCATACAGGTTGCACATGTGTCTCAAAACTTTAGAAGCTTCCCTTTGGTTTTCCCAATTGTTGCTCTTCTATCATTCATCGCCTTTCTCCTTATCGACAAATACTTTAAGTTTTATTTATGAATAATTATACTTGATAGTTGATATGGATATATATTTTTTACAGTTTGTAGATAAAGAACAGGAAGATGCTGACGAGGATTTGGACTTCAAGGCACTTGACAATGGATTTGTAAGTTAAAACCTTCCCCCCCCCCCCCCCAAGAAATTGGGGTCATTCAATTATGCGGATATTGAATGATTGAGTTTCATTTTCCATGAGGAGGGTCATGAAATTGACCTATGTACCATAATAAATGGTTCCTTTATGTTACTTTAAAATTGTGGTTGATTTGGTTCTTTCATTTTTTTTGCTTGAAATGATAGATTGCTGTAACTCCTCTATCCCTTTCGCCACAAATTGAGTTAGACATTCAAACAGCTGCATCGGATTGGATCTCCAGCGCTGTTCATGGTGATCAATAGAACGTCTCAACGAACATAATCTTAATCAGTGATTTGTATACATCTGCAGGAGCGATTACGTTTAGTCATACATTGATTTGTGCTTAATTATTTTTTCTTCTTTTTTCGTTCTCGTTATGTATTTTCCCTTTCCATTTTTATCTTCAAAGGGGGTTCTAAATGTCATTAAAGTTGGGGTGTCTTTGTTTGCTCTAGGTGTTCATACAAGGAAATAGCCAGGGTGGTCTTTAAATTATGACCTACTGCTTTCTCCAAATTGGTGTTTTTCTTATCTTGACATTTTTTTTTAAAAAAATGGATTTGTATGTAATCCTTTTTTTTTCCTTTTTCACTTGATTGTACTCATGATTAATCAATTTTTTTTAAAGTTACCTTTGTCTTAGACTAAATTATTGAACATTGACTATTGATCAAGCCATCATTAGCCATCAATTTACTTGATTTGTTGAATTATTAAGCTTCTTAAATGATATATATGCAAAGTTGCAAAAACACCTTTTATTATCACATCATTTTTTGTTTATTTTTGGAGAAACATTCAAATCCAGTCTCATTACTATGATATTTTATGAAGAATAATTCCATCTTTTTATATATGCGATATTGAATTTATATATATATTCATATAAAAATGTTTGAATTAAATTTGGATTTAATATCAAGATTTTACTATGGCTATTAAAATAATTTTACTACTAATTAATCTCCTACTCAATAGGCTGATCTTAATTAATTACAGCCCTAATCAATTTGGGCCTTGTGGAGACAACCTTAATGGACCGACATCTTGACCCATTAACAAAATTGTCTTCGTCTTGCTCATTTCGTCCGAAAGAAATTTTGGTTCTTTCTGTATCTCACTAGGGTTTATCAAAAACCAGACCAGCTCGAAAGCAGAAAAAGAAAAGGGAGAAATGGCGACTAAAGCCCTAATTAGGACCGGAGCTTCGCTGATGAACCGACTGAAAGTGAATCCGGTTCTCACTCCGAACCCGATTTCAACCCACCGGATTGCCAATCAAGGCTCCCAAATCACTCCCCAGCTGTTCCCATCTCTCTCGAAGCTACAACAATCTCTGCATTTGCCGCAAAACGACGTCGATCCAGTCTCTAAAGTCTCCTCAATAGGGTTTCTCTATCCCACTGGCCTCCCTTCTCTCCCTTTCTTCCTTCCTGATGGTATTCTCTCTCACTCTCTCTGTTAATTGCTCTGAAACCGGGTGGAAAATTTGTAATTCTACAATCTTCAATCTTAGTTGTTAAGAAATTTTCATTAATAATCAGTATCTAGAAAAGTTATGCTCGATTCCCCGCCCTTTATGTTTTTAGTTGGGCAAACGTTAACTGCAGCAACCCATTGTTAGTTTTCAATTAAATGGAACATCTCCATGAAACTTTGCTTCAGAAATCATTTGATTAAATTTTGAGGCTTTCCTTTGCAAAAATTTTGAAATAATTTCATTTCGTTCTGTACTGTTTGGGATTTCTGCTTACATTGTTGTGTTCCTTCTGTTGTGCAGTAGATTCATCAAACGAGCCAATGCTCTTATCTACCAAAAGAACATATCAGCCTAGTACCATTAAGCGCAAAAGGAGACATGGATATTTTTCACGGTATAACCTCTTTATCTTCTCGTAATTTGAATGAGTAACATCTTTGCCATAACTCTGTCTCAGGATCATTACTGTAGTTGATGATTTTGTTTTGAAATATTGTTTGATTTGGGAAATCTAATTGGCTCATGTTGTAGTTTTGCACATTTGCTTAATGGTAGACAATGTTGAATTAGCTAATTACCACCTTTTTTTAGCTGTTCTTAAAATTGGTTTCTTTACCTTTCAAAAATTTTCTTATTTTGTTTTGTTTCAAACTCACTGAAGTGTTTAAACTTTAAACCCGTATAATCACTACTATCTGTTCATGTTTGACAGCAAGGCGACGAAGGGTGGCAGAAGAGTCATTGCTCGAAGATTAGCAAAAGGTCGTCATAGGATTACTGCTTAGCATCTATCTACTTTTGGTGATCAGGATCAAATCTAGAAGCTGCCTGAATATGGTACGATTAAGCAAGTTCGGTGCACCTTTTTCTTAGTTTTCTTGGCTTTGCCTATCCTGATGACACCTTGGAAGAATTTTGTTCTTTCTTCAGATAGGTGTTTTCTTTTAGTGTATGTGAGAATTCTACTGTTAGGTTTTCTTTCTGATACATAATACTTGCGAGAATGAATTGTTACTCTGAAAGCTATGAAAATGCTTCTAGTTCGTTGGCTAGAAATGTAATTGCATTTGATTTGATCTATATTTGGCTGTTTGGAATAATTGAACATTTGAGTCTGTTTCAGTTTCAGAGATCAAAGATAGTGTTAGGAAGGACAAATTGTCTTTGTTGATTGCAGAATGATGTGTAGCATCTGTCTATGCTAATTACTAACATGTATTACTACTGGTTAGCGCTTGCATGGAGTTTTATGATGAACATTGAATAATTTTCTATCTTTATAAACTTATAACTTTGTAGTTTTGACATATTATTATGGTTTTTCTTCTATATGGTGCTCTGTGATTTTTTATCTGTCTGGTCTAAAGTGAGGTTCAGAATTAGGATGCTTGGTATCTAAAATTGCTGACAATGTTCATATATATCATAGCTAAACGACGAATTATTCTGGAATTTTTGTCGAATTTCAATAGCTGTATAGAGCAAAGTTTTCTTGTGGTACAATGAGAAGAGCAGTAGTACCAGATGCTGAATCCAATTACTGCTGGATATCAGCTAGAACTAAGGCTGTAGTAGCCACATTAGGTAAATGAAATCTTTTCCCAAACTTGCAAGTTAGACTTAGACTGATAAAGTTGGTCGTAGAATCAATCCATATAGACCTTTTGCCTTTGTCAGTCTTGAAAGCTCAACTTCCTCTATGAATGAACAAGAAGCTGGTACAATTGAACAAATATATATGGTACTACTACACTGTTAACTTCAATGATTACCAAGATCATATTCTTCCTCTGTTCAGGATATATTCATCCCATCCCAGATTTAAGGCCTTGTTTGGGTCCAACCCAACCAAGGCATGCCCTCATCGTGAATTTGTGATTTTCCTCGAAGAATGCCTTCAATACGTCAAGTTTTTTACCCCATTGCCGGAGCCGAAGGGAAAAGCTGTTTTAAGTTTTTACTGCGAACTAAGGTCTAAGGGCCATTACCCATTAAGATTAAGGCCATATATCTTCTGGGCCCCAAAACCTGCAGCCTGATTTCCAGTTTATGTGTCAAAACATTGATGAACAATGTTCGTATCAGTCTGGAAGTTGGCCCGCTTTCTCTACTTTTGAAGGAAACAGAAAACGAAGAAGATCAAATTAGCAGCTTTGGGCCTCTCTGCTTTGCTGCTCATTAATCATATATTGGGGACAGCGATCGCCTGGGCTACCTGGCAAGGGAGACCATTACCCTCTACACTTCAAAGCATATATTTCTTTTTCTAATTGCTTATAGAAAACGATATTATATGCAGCTGGAAATATGATCTGAAAGTACAAACTTTGTAATGAATCTGATGGGGGCCTGGAAATATCTTTTTTTTTTTTTGGGTGAATATGGAAATATCTTTTTTGGAACCAACAGAAGTTATCATCAATGGGATATTTGACCATTGGCTTATTATGCAAGCAGAGACATTATTTTCTGAAGATGGTTCATCCCTGACTGAGCTCTGACTATGTCTATGAAAATGACTTTGATTAAATCTGGGATATATATAAAAAAGGTGAAATATAATTCTCTGACCTTTATTCATTTCAATCAACATATATCTAGCTGATTTCAATCAGACTATGAAAGAGCGAGAGCTATATATAACTAGCTACCTAGCTAATTCTACTAACTGATCATCATCAGTTAATTAAATAAGAATCTATTTCTTATTAATTATAGCTTTAAATTCAACCCTTCATAGCTTCACTTAGCCTGCCTGGGACACTTCATCAACCAACTGAGATTATATAGTAGCATCCCATTAAGACCACATAATTAATTATCTGTTTACACATTAATCTTCATCAGCATCAACCAAAACATTTTATTATCCATAAAATGGATAGCTATATATATGAACTTTCCCATTGTTTTAGTTTGTCCCCACTCCCTGCAAATGAGAGAAAAAGAGAAAGCTAGATATATATAAAGGAAAATGGCATATAACTTCACTAGAGAGAATAATATAAACTTGTAAGAACCTAAATTTATTTATGAAACATAATCGGAAACAGCATTATATATATACTTACTGGATTATATTTCTGCAGAATTAGTAACATTTAGGTTTTTTTGCTTTTAAGATCTGCACTTAACATATATATTTTCAAGAAAATGATTTGCTTTTTGTATTTGAAATGAGCCCATAGACAGTACCTAGCTTATATATATAATTATATCCAACATCAAAATATACTTCATATATAAGATGTGCAGCTCAATCCACACCATGTCTAAGGGTCCCAGCTGGTTGAAGGAAGATTAGGGTTTGCAACAAATTGGCCGTTGGATAATGCAGATAAAGACGATGATGAAGAAGATGATGGAAGCTGCGATGTGATGATGTTATCAATGTACTCCATCTGGCAGCTTGTTGGCACGTGCATCTCATGCGGAAAGTTTGAAACAGCCGATATCGCCGGAAAACACGATGAAAGCCTAGACACGACCGGATCCATGTTGTCTAGTGAAACTGAAACACCAGATGTTTGCGGTGGCATGTTGCATCCTTCGAGGATTTCACAGAATTTAGGCGGCGCCGCCATTAAAGGGTGTTGGTCGTAAGGATTTGTTTGGTTCATAAGCTTTTCATTAACAAAATTCTGAACAACTTCATTGCTGAAAATCTGAACATCTTCTTGAGGCACAACATTAAAGGTTGGCAATGGAGGCCATGTTGGGTCAAAGGAAGAAGAAGATGTGTTTGAAGGGAAAATTGGAGTTGGGAAATTATGAGGATGAACCAAATTATCAATGTTATAACCATTTGGGTTTGGTTTGAAATCTGTTGCTGCATGGTGACCAAAGCTTTGAAGAATGGGGTTTGGGTTAAGGTAGAGTTGGTCTTGTTGTTGAGCAGTTAAGAGCAAATTAGGGTTTCCATTTAGAGATATGAAAGTTTCTTCTGGAGGAGTAGAATTGTGAACATGATCAGCAAAAGAAGCCAAAGCTGGAACATCATGAGAAATAAGCTTCTTTTTTATACTTGAATTCCAGAAATTCTTCACCTCATTGTCTGTTCTTCCTGGTAAATGCTTTGCTATTTGTGCCCATCTGTTTTTTTTTTTTAACACAAAAAGTTTCAAGAAAAAAAAACCATGTTGATGATTACTGTAATGATGGGAGGAATTAAACCAAAATTCCATATTATGATTAAAAATAGTCAAAATTATATATAAAAATTTTAAAAGAAAAACCTGTTGCCTAGAATGCTGTGGAGTTCAATGATGAGAGCTGCTTCTTGTGGGGAAAAACTCCCACGTTTTAAGTCAGGTCTGAGGTAATTTATCCATCTTAATCTGCAACTTTTTCCACATCTTTGCAAGCCTGAAACCATGAATCAAGCCAAAAA
>AWUE01024918.1:0-35822 GCA_001974825.2 Corchorus olitorius
GGTTTAGAAAAATATGAACCATTTTATAATCAAGAGGAATGATAACTTACTCATAAATTTTGGAGAACCAAAAACCCTTCTTCTTAAACTTCAAATCCATGATACTCTTAAATCAATTTAAAGAAATAAATAAGGGGCTTTGATTGGGTTGAAAACAAGGTTTAATTTGAGTATAAAATCAAGAGCTTTTATGATGGAAAAAGGAGAACATCATTTGATGAGAGGAGGAAAACTTTAGGGAGCTTTAAGTAGAAAAGATGAAGATGGAACAAGAAAATTGTGTGGCTCCCCTTAGATATTGCTCGGATGGCCCCTTTTCAATCAAATTAAAATTGCATTTTAATTTTTAAGTATTTTTCTTTTATTACTTAGAGCCGGATGGCCTTAAGCAAAATGATGAAGTCTCCTTTAGACTTCTAGACTAGTGTAGAATATTAGGTTGATTTTTATCATTTTGCCATATGTCCCCAAAGAGATTAACACTTGTACCATGATCATCATGTCAATAAAAAATATCAAAATTTGCCCAAACAAGTTTTACAACTTGACACGTATAAAACAAATTGCAAGTTGGCAAATAAGTGTATAATTTACTTAATTTAATTAATGATGTTAATTATGGTGCTTATCTAATCAAGTGTCATAATTTGATGATTAATTTCCCTTTGATCTTGTTCCATAGATATTTTTTACGAATTTTGGACTGAGTAACATCAAATTCTACTTATTTCTATTCCTTTTACATAACACTAAATTATTTATAATATATATATTTATGATATTATAATTCTACCCTCCTTACAGAAAATTTCGTCCGTGAAGTTTAAATGCGCTCATAACTCATTCATCGGATGAATACAGACATTATCTTTGCATCACCTCTTCTAGTTTACTTGTTATTTAGTTTAACCTTATTCTTCTACAAGCAATCTTTACCAAAACTATTTGCTTAACATTTGGAACTTCCCTTCATTAACCCAAGGTTCAATCTAGTTGAACTTCCAAATTCAATCTTATAATGGCTCCATGATGTATTTTCCATAACTTTGATGATCATACCGACACGATTCTAGACTAAACCCTTTTTATGATCTCGTAAGATCTTAGGAGACGTTAAACGAGCTCAAGACTTGTATGAAATCAAGTCATAATTTCTCATGAGAAGAATTCTGAAACCACCACTCTACTAACGGTAAATCTTAGAACTCTCATTCGACTAAATTCTTTCTTTAAATAACCTCCCCAATAAATTTTGTTAGATTCCATGCTCCTTCATTCGCTATTATACAGCCTATCCAATTTAAACGTCAACTCTAATTTACTACCAGAACCGAAGTACTACTTTTCGTAGCCAGTATCCTTCTGCAAATTTAGAGATTCCAATACAACATTAGTCAAGCTTCGGCTTCAATTGAACTTGGTTCCAACATCTCATGGAAATACCTTTAGAAACTGATCCTCAACAATAAATATTCTTTTCCTTTATCCAAATATCGGTACATCTCTACTTCTAGTCTTGTGATGTTTTAACCTTTTGTATAACCTTAGTTCAGAATTGACATGTGATTCAAAAATCTCAATCTGAAACTCGACACATGTGTCATGGCGTAAGCAAATCTTAACTACGTTCGACAACTGATTAACGAACTCTCATTCTTAGTCCATAGTCAATAATAGTTAGTTTGACTTCTGGTATCCCGCCATTACTTGTCCGCATACGAGATAATTGTAACTTACTTTTCGTTGTCTCGTCTTATGCCAAGCTACCAATCACATTCTTCACTTCTTTAAGTAACTCCATTTGCCTGAAGAACCTTAATCTTGCTAGAAAACCTTCCACCAGATTTTTAGGGTTTACGATTTCGATAGGTGGGCATAGGCCCGACTACACACTTGGACAACGAATCACTATTGTACCACTTCTGTGTTTTGGAGATAATTGAGAGCATTACAAGAAAGTTATCCTAGCCATAGTGTTGGATGACTTTCGATGTAATGCATCTACCAGACGCTAACCATCCTTTGGTGATAGTACCCAATATGCTTCAACATAACCTCAACTTCAATCATATTCATTACTTTCAATTCAGATACTTGTGACCCTTATAATTGTTATATATCCATCACATTTCCTTAAATCGGAATTATTTTTTTATATATATAATATTTATTTTTATCTTATTAGCAAACACCAGTGTGACTTGCTACAGATCAGGGGCAGGTGTTTTCTAATACTCCCTCAACCGACGAGTATGAAGAGCAGTCACTAATTGATTAATATCAGTCCTTCTTCCGTACAGTACTGACCTGTGCCATAATAAGGTACGCACTCACTGTTATGGTCGTGGGAACAATTTCCCAACAATTATCAATATATGAGCTCCTTGGAAGCTCAAATAAACCATTATGTATTATTTTCATTCGACAAGCACAAGTTAGTATCAAATGGGTTAACAAAACCATGATAAATATGTATACATTAGACTTTGCTTTGGTACGATTCAATTAATTCCCAAAATCATTTCTTAGATTAACCAAGGTTCGACCAAATTGTGGACTTCGAACATTCCCCAAATGTTGGCACAACTCCGTTATGTGTTGTCCTTTGAACTTGTTTGTATACCCTTTACCCTTACAATCTTCTTATTCTCATATATCAAAACTGAACCAACACTAGTGTGATAGGTACAATTCAAATCAGACTTCAAATCTTCATGATAGTGTCCAACCATTCCTTTTCTCAAACTAAATTTCCATCCTTTGTGATTTATCCAAATTCGTCATGTACCATTGAAAAACAACTAACGTTAATTATGTCTCAATACTTTTGTGACTTTGTAGCCAAGCCGAAATTCTCGCAGAGTTTGGAGAACACTTTGGAGATTTAAGTACTTCCATAATATATACTTATATAAACAAGAGCGTCGATAGCGACAATCTTTTTCAGAATTAGTGTGAGACTTTAGTTCAATTAGTCAACTCGTCTAATAATTCAAAATATATGTATCATTCTTAAAAAGCTACCTCCTTCAAACCACCTAGTCGATCTTTATCATATTATTTTCTAACTTTGAATCAACCATGGGAAAGACTCGCACTTTTAGTCTAATAGGCATTTGATCACTACCACAACCGACACTTGTTTCTCCCCACTTACTAGCGTAATTACTTTTAATTAATCACCAATCACAAACTTCCATCTTTATTCGTTATTATCAACATTGAAGCACCTCTAACAAAGGTACTGACCTGACAATGTCTTGCACAATCATTTTTTTTTTTCGTTTTTAACATCTAGCTTAATTTAAAATCTACAGACGCCACTTCGCATTGCAAAATTTAATTCAGATCAATAACCAGGTTGTACTACTAGGTCAAACTCGTCGACTCCATGGTGAATATCTCCGAAAATACTACTATTATCGAACACATCAATGACTTTCAGGAACATTAACTCATTCTTTAACATAAACGATCTAAGTCAGTTCGTAAAGCTTGAACACTCATTATTTATTTGCGGCATTACTCGTGTCGTAAGCGGTATAAGTGATTGAGACTCCAGTGCAGTAAGAAGTAACTTGCGGAAATGGCATCGAAGGAAAAAAAAAAATCGTTGTCGGTTATGACAATAATGGATACGACATACGTGGAAATGGTGCAGGCGTAATCGACAAGTTATGAGTATTTTTCCTATAAGCAACTGCTTAGTTAATTAAATGGTCTGGGAATTCACATCTCTCCATTTTATCTCTTAACAAGGTCAAATCGTGAGGAGAATGTCCTTGTTGATATTGATCACGTTTTGGTGGCAAGAATCTCTAAGAAGAGCAATGAGTTTCGAATTTTAGGCAAATAAACTGAAGAGACACGAAATTTAGGATCGAAAACAAAATCATTTGGATATATTCAAAGTTAGTATTAAAAATAAGGTAGACTGAAAATGGCTGATGGACACATAAGTGTCCGGAACTTATCCTAAACTCATTACAGACCCACTGGACTTACGAAACAAGGATAACAACCAGATGCTCTGATACAAATAAAATTGTCACGCCCCGCCCTAAAAGTCAAGCACGGACAACCGCCGTGTTACCTTGAAACATGTGCCGACCGGTCACGTGATTCAAGGCTCCACGAAGCGTCAAAATCAGATCAAAAACAAAATAATAGAAATAGAGTATAAACTTTGAAACAATAACAGTTTCCATATCAGAGTCAAGCGGAAATATCAAACCCAGAAGAGTAATAAATATGTTCCAACATTTAAATCGAAAACAAATATCAAGTGTGAAAACAATACTCAAGAAGGGAGAATAAATAATGAAGAGAAAGATAACAAGAAACAAAAACGACTGCCAGTGGGACCCGATACGTAGTGAGGTGTACCTCTAACAACAGGATCACAGCCTACGCCACCAACTCAATCGTCAAAGGAAATATTGAGCCCTAACTACCCTGAAAACACAACATGAAATTGAGGGGTGAGTACACGAATGTACCCCGTGAGTGAGCCACCCTCAAAAGAGGACCTGAGAGGGTGGGGTGCACTCACAACCAAAACAGTAAATAAAACAATTATAACGAAACAGATCAGTGATATCAAAACCATGTATCATAATCCAAATATTGCTTTCAAAACCATGGGCTGCCATCAAAGCATATCCGAAGTGACATTGGCCCGAGTCGACCTCCGGAACCGTCAGGGGCATTTTCATAATATCTAACATAAGTAGAAACCCTGCCCGTCCCCCTGACGTTGGCCTGGGTCCGGTATTGCGTGGTGGCCGCAACACACCCAGTTTAGCTCCCCCATGCGCACGCCGAACCGGTATATAAATATGGCATGTCGGGCCTGAAGCGACGAACCACGTGGATCCAAACACAACTCATGGTCCGCCAATCAAGTCTAACTACTAGCTAGTAAACCACCAAATCAAGTCATACGTACTCCTTGGGTTGCGTCCAATCCACGAGTCCCCGTATGCTTTTCCAACGACTCAAAACCATTTTCAAGGATCGCTCATGCACCCAAAATCATTTAATAAAATCATTTATAAAAACAATTTAATAAAACAATAATAAAATAGTTTCTCAACGGGTTCTCCGTTGAGGACAGCCCACTCACAGTTCAGGGGACTCGCACACCCCTAAAGTCATCCACTGTGAGCCTAGCCGATGTCTCGATCAGCGCCTCAGCCGTCTGATTGAGAAGCACACCCAACACAATAAAAATCATTAAAATCAAAATCATAATCAAAGTTATAAACTAGAATAAAAACCAGAATACCAAGGCACTCAAATGAGAAAAAAAATAAAATCATAAGAAACATATACCCAGACCCACGATCTAATATCGAGGAGTTCAACACGTCTATTTATGTTTTACAGGATTCTAATACGAGTTTCAATTTCCGGATACACTTTCTAAAGCCTATTAGATCAAATCTGGCCTTTAGGGGCAAAGTTGTAACTTTACCAGATCAGGGGCAAAACGATAATTTTGCATACTAGGGCTATTACGGTGATCCTCTAACTTTACATGTTCTATGAGCATGTTTGGACAAGACAAATCCTTTTCTAAGGGCAAAGTTGTAACTTTACTCATTCGAGAGTAAAATGGTCATTTGCACTTATGATAGGTTTCACAACATACATACGAATTTATAGATATGAAAGGCATAGTCAAATTCTCTCATTTCTACCCTTAAGGGTAATTTCGTAAGTTTGATGACGACAGGGCATAATGATAATTTCATTGATACGAGGGTAACATGGTAGTTTTACCAAAAAGGATCACTACAGTAGCTTTCTAATTCCGAAAGTGTGATCTTGAAATCTAATTTCTTGTATTGCCCTAACAAGGGCAAAAGACAATTCTACTACCAATGAAATAGCTAATAATTCAGCAAAAGGAAATTGGCCATTAGAATCCATATATATGTATAATTCGGTCAACCATAAGCTTACAATATAATTAACTCAAATTTTTAAACTCATTATACCCTACAATTCAAGGCCACTACAACTGAAAATTTGCATTGGCTATATATATCCATGTGATTTTGGTTACTATGACCCATGCATGTGTCAATCACACACACACACTATATATATATTGAGAATGATATATATATATATACTATTAAGACATGGTATTGAGAATGATTTCATTCTCAATATATATATATATATATATATATATCATTCTCAAATATCCAATTGTAAAATCTTCATCAATTTAAACTTTTAAACTCTATATACCATAAAGTTATCAACTCTAGATTCCATAAAAGAGAAGTAAGTCTCTAGATCTTATACTTATAGTTCCATCAAAAATCTAAGAACCTAAGATGAAATTCAAGAAAGCAAGTAGAGACATGAAATGGTTTAGAAAAATATGAACCATTTTATAATCAAGAGGAATGATAACTTACTCATAAATTTTGGAGAACCAAAAACCCTTCTTCTTAAACTTCAAATCCATGATACTCTTAAATCAATTTAAAGAAATAAATAAGGGGCTTTGATTGGGTTGAAAACAAGGTTTAATTTGAGTATAAAATCAAGAGCTTTTATGATGGAAAAAGGAGAACATCATTTGATGAGAGGAGGAAAACTTTAGGGAGCTTTAAGTAGAAAAGATGAAGATGGAACAAGAAAATTGTGTGGCTCCCCTTAGATATTGCTCGGATGGCCCCTTTTAAATCAAATTAAAATTGCATTTTAATTTTTAAGTATTTTTCTTTTATTACTTAGAGCCGGATGGCCTTAAGCAAAATGATGAAGTCTCCTTTAGACTTCTAGACTAGTGTAGAATATTAGGTAGATTTTTATCATTTTGCCATATGTCCCCAAAAGAGATTAACACTTGTACCATGATCATCATGTCAATAAAAATATCAAATTTGCCCAAACAAGTTTTACAACTTGACACGTATAAAACAAATTGCAAGTTGGCAAATAAGTGTATAATTTACTTAATTTAATTAATGATGTTAATTATGGTGCTTATCTAATCAAGTGTCATAATTTGATGATTAATTTCCCTTTGATCTTGTTCCATAGATATTTTTTACGAATTTTGGACCGAGTAACATCAAATTCTACTTATTCCTATTCCTTTTACATAACACTAAATTATTTATAATATATATATTTATGATATTACAACTAGGGCTATGTTTGCGTGTGGTAGATACATTATATTGAAACTCATCCACCACCTACAACCAGGATAGCTTTCTTGTAATATGCTCAACCGTTTTCAACACATACTCAGTACGTAGTAATACTGTAGCGATTTATTGTTCAAGTGTGAAGTCGGACTTGTACTAAAATTCGAAATTTGATGGAAGCTTCGTAATAAGATTTGTGTATTAATGATTGCAAACAAATGAAGTTAATCTATGAATTAAAGAAAATTATTGGTAGCGTGGCTTAAAACGAGACAACCCAAGGTATGTTACAACTATTTCGAATGCCAACGAGTGAAGGCGGACTACTAGAAGTGGAAACAACTATAATCGATCTTGAAGCAAAGTGAAAGTTAACTTATTAGTTTTTGAAAGTAATATAAAAACTTTGAGGTGTAGTGACTAAAGCGTCAGACTAAGATTTTCGAATCAGATTTCAATTTTGAACTAAGGTTATATTATATGAGAAGGAAGTTGAAAAGTCGGTACTCCATTCCATTCCACCTTACACGGAATGGATGAACTCAAATGACCCCCGAACTTTAATGGATACGTTGTAAGTTTCTGATATGACATTTTCAAGGATGTAGAATCAAAAGTGTGTCTTGTAATTTGTAAGCGATATCGACTATAAAATTTGGTAATGGGTTGATTTTGTTGAGGCATGAAAGATAGGGGATTTAATGCTATGTTGAAGTATTGCGGAGCCGGTGGAAGAAAATGTCTAAAGCTATATATATTGACGAGTTGAATGAGAGAGAAGGTTATACGAAAGGTTAAAGCAACATAAGACTACAAATAGAGATATACCGATACTTGGATAAAATGATATTGAAATTTATAGTTGATGACCACAGTTTTTAAAGGTATTTCCACGAGATGTGGGAACCAAGTTCAATTGAAGCTGAAGCATGATTAATGTTGTATTGGAATTTCTAAATCTGCAGAAGGGTACTAGTTTCGAAAAGTGGCAGTTGGATTCTGGTAGTCTATTAGAATTAACGTATAAAATTAGATCAACCGTATACTAGCGAATGAAAGGGCATTGGGATCTTTCAAAGTTTTTTTTAATGGAGATTAATCGAAGAAAGGATGCAGTAGAATGTGAGGCCTAAGATTTACAGTTAGTAAAGTGATGTTTTCTGAATTCTTGTCATGAGTAATCTGGACTCGATTTCCTACAAGCCTTGAGCTCGTTTAACATCTCCTAAGATCTTACGAGATCATAAAAAGGGTTTGGTTTAGAATTGTAGCAGCAAGATTCATTCGAATTATGGAAAATACACCAAGAAACCATTATGAAGAGGAGACCTCAAGTTTAAGCGAATAGTAGTGCTAAAGATTGTTTACAGAAGAACGAAAATTAACTAAATAATATGTCAATTAGAAAATGTGATATAAAGGAAATGTTCATATCTATCCGATGAATAAGGTATAAGCACTTTTAAATTTTGCGGATGAAATTTTCTATAAAAAGAGAAATGTGATAGCAACACTGATAATAGTTTACGTGAGTCATTGAGATGACATCAACATAGTAAAGGCAAAGTTTCGCGGACGAAACTTATTTTTAAGGAGGGTAGAATTGTAAGACCATTAATATAAATTTTGGTGATTAAAAGTAATTAAATATGAGAAGTAATAGGAAAAGAAAGTTAAACCTCAATTGATTAAAAAGAATAGATATGGGACTTGATTTTAAATAGGGGCATAAAGGCAAAAGGACTATTTTGCAATTTTACCCAGTTGGAAAATATAAAAATCCTCCTCCTCTTCCCTCTTCTTCCCCGTAGCCTTTCTTCACCTTTCCCCTCTACCCCTTTCCCCTCTACCCAAACTTGTACATGCTCTCTCTCTCTCTTCAATTTTTGGCTTGATGCTCAATGGAACATGCATTTCATTTACAAGACAACCTTCATTAAGCTCTTCCAAATGGTGATATGTATTCCAAAGTTTATGGTTGTTGGAGAGGAAACCCAATATTAGAGGTAAGGATAAAATTTGGTTGAGATATTGTTGAGATTGTTGTTTTGTTGATTAAATTCTTTAAGTTGAGTTTTTGGTGGATGATGGAGGTTTGAAAGGAAACAAATTGGAGTTGTAGAAGCTTTGGAAGAGCTTGGAAGCATAGGGAATGCAATTGCTTTTGTGGGTAAGTAAAACATAGACTTTAAAACGTTGTAAAATGGATGAATATTGATGATTTGGAGATGTTTACATGTGTATATTGTTTGGGTTTGTGATTAAATATGTTGAGTAGTATTGTGGAATGAAAATTTGGTGAAAAAGGGGTGCAAAATGGTTCAAAATTGGCCAAAATGGGGGCTGCCGGAATCTGGTCCAGATTCCGACCAGCCTCCGGTGGGTTTCCGGCAAGCAGAAGAAGAAAAAAAAAAAAATCAGGCATTGGGTTTGCCTGGCGTGGCCCAAGCGTGCCAGGCCAAGCACGCTGGGTGGCTAGGCAGCTGGGCCTAACCAAGCCCAACCCTAATTCAAAAAAAAAAAAAAAAAAAAGAAAAGAAAAGAAAAAGAAGAAAAAGGAAAAATGGGCTAGGCCCAACTTTAAGGAAAAGGAAAAGAAGAAATAATGGGCTAAGGCCCGAATTTTAAAATAAAGGAAGAGGGAATAAAAGAAAAAGGAAATAGGAATTTAAATTGGTAAGTAAGATTACTATTTTACCCTTTGACGGGTAAAATTACTAAATCGCCCTTAGAATGCTAATTACGAAATTACCCTTTGAGGAAAAATTTAATAAATTCAACTACACTGGTTGTTTTATGAAATCCGAATAATTCTCGTACCATTCCATAATGTTTGTAGGAACATGAATTCGCGTTTTATCTTTTAGTGGGTAAATTACCATATTACCCTTAATTATAAAAAGTGTACTAATCTATTTCGTTGAGTTGCGGTTTTGAATTCAACTGACTAGGGTCAACAACTATGACTCGTAAGGAGCGCCACCGAACTCTAAGAGAGTAAAATTACCGAAATACCCTCGATAAACAAATTTATTATTTTGCCCCTAAGAGAGCAATTTAAGTAATTAACTTTCAAGATCACATTTCTGTAATTGGAAAAGCTACCATAGTGACCCCCCTTCTGGTAAAAATTACTATGTTACCCTCATCGATGAAAATTACCATTATGCCCTTATGTTCAATTTACGAAAATACCCCTAAGGGTGTAAATGAGTGTCACGCCCCGACCCGAAAGTCGAGCACGGACAACCGCCGTGTCACCTCGAAACACGTGCCGGCCGGTCACGCATTTCAAAGCAACACGAAGCGTCAATATCAGATCAAAGATTAAGAAAACATGAATTAAGTATAAATTTAAAATACTGAAGTTTTCCAATCAAAGTAAGTGCGGATTCGTCAAAATCGACAATAGCAATAAAAATATTTCTTCAATCGAAAACAAAGTCAAATCGAAATAATAAATCAATAGACAAGAAACAATGCACGATATTGGCAATGAAAAGAGACAATGCCAGTGGGACCCGTTATGTAGTGAGAAGTACCTCTAAGAGCGGTGAATACAGCCTATGCCACCGGCTCGACCACCAAAGGAAACACAGAGTCCTAACTACCCTGAAAACACAGCAAGAATTTGAGGGGGTGAGTACACGAATGTACCCAGTGAGTGAGCCACCCTCAAAAGAGAATCCAAGAGAGTGGGGTGCACTCACAACCAAAACAATTATGAATAAACCAGAGTTATAAAATCAAGCCATAATTCAAAACAAGTTCATAAAAATAATTTATCAATTTCATCAAACAAATGGGCTGCCAATAAAACCTATCCGGAGTGACCTTGGCCCGAGTCAACCTCCGGAACCGTCAGGGCATTTTCTTAATATCATAATATCAGTAAAAACAATGCCCGTCCCCCTGACGTTGGCCTGGGTCCGGCATTGCGTGGTGGCCGCAACACACCCAGTTTAGCTCCCCCATGCATACGCCGAACCGGTACATATATATGGCGTGTCGGGCCTGGAGCGACGAACCATGTGGATCCAAATCAAACCATGGTCCGCCAAAAGAGTCCAACTACTAGCTAGTATACCACCAAATCAAGTCATACGTACTCCCTGGGCTGCGTCCAGTCCATGAGTCCCCGTATGCTTTCTAACTGTTTCGTAATCAAAACCAATAGTCATTCATGCACCCAAAACAATTTACTAAAACCATTTATAAAACATATTAATAAAACAGAAATAAAACAATTCCTCAACGGTTTCTCTGTTGAGGACAGCCCACTCACAGTTCAGGGGACTCGTACACCCCAAAAGTCAATCCACTGTGAGACTAGCCGGTGTCTCGATCAGCGCCTCAGCCGTTCAAAGATCAAATCCCAAGCTTCCATGCCCCATCAAGCTCCAATTAATTTTCACCTTGTAAATTGCTTCCCAAGGACCTCCGAATAACACAAGAATATTATCAAACTCCAATTTAAGATCACTTCAACACAAGAAATTTCAAAATAATAACTTCTCAAATTTTCTAACTTACCTTTGCTTTCACCAATCCCACATTTCATTAAATATAATCCCTTGAATTTTACCATGGTTGGAGAGAGGATTGTGAGAGGACCATCTTACTCCACTTGCATGTTAATTTTAGTGAATAATTTCTTGCCAATGTTTAGAGAAATATAGAGTTATGTAAAAGGAAAAAAATGAAGATGGAAACACGAGGTAATGAGGAAGAAGAAAGGGGGGTGGGATATATTATTTCCAATTTGGCAAAATTACAAAATAGTCCTCTCCCCTTTTTAATCAAGTTCAAAAAGTCTTCTTTTATATCAATTGAACCCTCACTTTTTTTTTTCAATATATATATTTTACGGTCTTACAATGAGAGAATTCGACTATGTCGCTCACATCAATAAATTCGTATGTACGTTGTGAAACCTATTATAAGTGCAAATGACCATTTTACCCTCAAATGGGTAAAATTACAACTTTGTCCTTAGAAAAGGATTTGACTTATTTAATCACATTAATTGAACATGTAAGGTTAGAGGATCACCGTAAAAGCTTTAATATATCAAAATTATTGTTTTGCCCTTGGTCGGCTAAAATTACCATTTTACCCCTGCTTGACTAAATTACAGTTTTGCCCTTAAATGTCGGAAATGATTAATTGAACTCTAGATTGTATATTACGAATTCGAAACTCATCTTACAACCTTGAAAGACTTATATAGACATGCTAAGATCGTTTAAGTGAGATCATGGGGTTGGGTTATGTGTTCCTTGTGATTTCATTCTATTTTATATGATTGTTTTGGTATTTTGGTTTACTATCCTAGTTCTGGTTGATTGTCTTTGTTTTACTGTGGTTTATATACTTTGATTATGATACTGGTTTTAATGATTTTCTTGTGTTGCACGTGCTTCTCAATCAGACGGCTGAGGCGCTGATCGAGACATCGGCTAGGCTCACAGTGGATTGACTTTGGGGGTGTACGAGTCCCCTGAACTGTGAGTGGGCTGTCCTCAACGGAGAACCCGTTGAGGAACTATTTTATTATTGTTTTATTGAATTTTTCCTCAAAGGGTAATTTCGTAATTAGCATTCTAAGGGCGATTTAGTAATTTTACCCGTCAACCGTGCTCGACTTTCGGGTCGGGGCGTGACATTGATGTTTCATCTAATTTCTACGCAAATAAATAAGGATTTTAATTACATTAGAATCATCCTAAACAAGGATTTTTTACAATTCAATCCATTAGGATTGTGACATAATCTATCTTAAATCAAAATTTAAACTTATTCTTATACTGTACCTCAGTAAATCAAACGGTTTAATATCCTTTTTGCCTTTAAAATTGTGCGATTTTGACATTTTGCCCATAAACTTTAATTTTGGACAATTTGCCCTCAACACTTGCAATTTAGAGCCATTTTTTAGTCCCTTTCTAACGGTATTGCTGACGTGACAATGCCACGTAGGACCAAGACGCTGACATAGTAAGGCCATGTCAAATCAAGACGCTGACATGGCAATGCCACATCAGCAATATCGCTTGAGAGGGACTAAAATGCTTTCAAATTGTAAGTTCAGGGGACAAAACGTCCAAAATTAAAGTTCAGGGGGCAAAACGTCAAAATCGTACAAGTTCAGTGGACAAAAAGGACATTAAACCTAAATCAAACTCATATAATTAATTGCTTATTAACTACCACCTTTAACCCTAGTTTACAAGTTAACCCTTGTTTACGAGTTAAATTTTTTTCTACATTAAATCTGAATAGATTTATTTTATTTTAATTAGCCAAGATCATTTTTTTATTATTTTAATGTCAAGACAGAATTTTTTTTAGGATATTTTTTTTCGTCACATTAACGTTAAGATTTTCTTTTCAAAAGGAAAGATTTTTTATTTTTCATATGGGAGCCATGAAAATAATGAAAACTAAAACTTTCTGGCCGCGTTTCGCATGCGGCTGTTTTATTTTATAAGCTCTTTGAAGAAAATTCAATTAAGAAATGTCATTTATAAGTGCTTTTAAAAAAATTTAATTAAGAAAAGATTGTCATAAGTTATTATGTAATAGTACTAATCAAAGATGATGAGAGTCAATTTTTCTAACTACTGTTTTTAAAGTATTTCATTTTATTGTCATTTATCTTTCTTTAATTGTTATATATATCATATTTTGTTTTAACTTATATATTCATATATATTTTTTGAAACATATAAGAATCCAAAACATGAATAATTATGAGTCAAAAGGGGATAGTCGTTTTGGTAAAAAAAAAAAGTCTTCCATTTCTCCCCTCTAATTAATTCGGTCTATGATATTATCATTGACATTTATTGAATAGCATATGAAATGGGATGAATGACTTTTAATTTTCCTAAACTATAATTAATTTAGGAAAATTATAATTAATTTGTTAAATTAAATAGATTATAAATAAATAGGAAAAAGGCTTTTAATTCAATATCCGGGACTCACATTTGAAATGTAACATACTAATAATATACAAAAAATTACATATTAATTGAATAAACACAAACATAATGAACAAAGCATTAGGAAATTAACAATTAACACTTGTCAAAGAAACAAAACGCCATGTGGCGCTCAATGAGGGCCTTACTCATAAGATTAATAGTATGTATGTATGTATAATGTATAATAATATATAGATTTCTATAATTAGAATAGGAGTTTGATTTGGTGATGTAAAGTGTATAGTTAATTTTGAATTTTATTCAAAATAGATTAGATGGCATCATTTTAATGGAATCCCAAAAAGACCAATTTTTAGGATCATTTTAATATAATTTAAACTCAATAAGTAAAGATTCAACCTATAGAAAATGAAAATTTGAAAAGGGTTTTCTTAACGAACCTAAAAATTAATTTTTAAAGTGCACGTGAGTTCCCCATACTCCTTTGTGAGAGCATTATGTACTCCTTTGTGAGAGCTTTTCTTTTTCCTTTTTAAAATAGATTTTTTCCTTGTTAATCTTCTTTTCCTTTTATCTTTTATTCATTGATTAGATCAAAATTATGCCTATTTTTATGGTCATTTTCCTATATTTTTTGGTATTTTTATATGTGATTATGCCCTATTTTACAAGTATTTGTGTTTTTAGGTCTTGAAGAGAAGGAAAGCGAAAACTTGTTGTTTTCCACTACTATTTTTGGAGCTATTTTGATGACTTTTATCACAAATATGGACTTAGCATTTTTGAGTGAAGAATTGGAGTTTCGAAGTTCGTGATTGAAGACCTTTTGGAGTCAATATTGAAGACATGAAGATCATTAAAAGAGGATTACACAGCTGGATTGGGTTGCCCTATGCCGCACAAGCCCTTGCCAAATACCCTAATCCCGCAACCCTAGTCTTAGTTGGATTAGGATTCTGCGCAGTCTTGGTAAAACGGCCATAACTTTTGACTCAGACCTCCAAATGATGCGTTTAAATATGCGTTGGAAAGAGAACTCCGAGATCTACAACTTTGCTGTTTTGCTTGAAGCCCAGTTCTGCCATCTTTGATACCGAAAATGCCCTTGAAGTTTCTGCAAAATTCCAATCTTTGCCCAAGTCCGATTTTTACTCTAAGAAGACCTTTAAACCAACTTGGAGACCAAGTTAGGAGCCTAAACCAACCTAGGGGATGTTTAATTCAATTCTAAGTCTACTAAGAGTGTTATTAGTCCACTATAAATACCAACCTTAGGTAAAACCCTAGAGATATTCTATTCTTCTTCTTTTTCTTAGAAATTAGCTTAGGTTTAGTTTTTCTCTTTGGAGAGAAGGATTTTGATGCCCCTCTCTTTGGAGAGAGGGGTGCGATACCCTTGGTAGCCACCAAGGGAGGATTTTCATCTCATGTTTGTAAGTTTTCTTAAGTCTCTCATGGATTCTTCCAAATCCATGAGTAGCTAAATTCTTAATACTTTCTTTTCCTTTGGTGATTTCAATCTATAATTTATGGGGAGATCTTTGTTCTTCATAATTTGATTTATTTATCTTGTTTGAATAATTTATCAATCTCTATGCTTTATTTTATGATCTTAATTGTTATTGAATTAGTTAATCACTAATTCTTTAATTGTTTGGATCTATTGCTATATTAAACTTGGTGAAAAGCTATGTTCCTAAGTTTAATAATTGGTAGTTTGGGATTGATATTTCAATTGGATCTAATGAAAAGCTATGTTCTTAGAGAAAGATTGTTTGGTGACAAAGGCAAGTTTGCTTAGTCGTTTTATTTGTCTTTGTACTTTGCTGAAATAGGGTTTAGATCTTAATGCTTTATTCTTTATAGATCTTAAGGCAAAGTGGTAAAGGTTTATTTAGATTAAAAGGGATTAATTGCGAAAAGTTATGTTCCAATTAATCTAATATGCAATGCAGGGAATTGGGAAAAGTATGTTCTCTTTTCTGCTGGCCAATTATTTCATTAGAAATTATTGAAATAATGAAAGATTGATGTTTTATTCTAGATAATTCCTAAAGAGTGACAGAACAGACTTATTGAGATAAAACTAGATCTGGATTTATTTTGATGATGTTAATCAAATAAATATATTTTGTGTCGATGATCCATATCTTTATTGATTGATTTCAACCATTGGAAATGAAGTATGCTTTTTAACTTGATAGTTTTCTTTAGTATTTTATTTAGTTTAATTTACTTGCTTTATTTTTAGATTAATTGTTTTCTTTATAATTGGTATTTTTAATCCCCTTTCTTTTAAGTGTTTTTTAGTGTTCTGAGAATAGTTTTGTCTTTGATATCTGCTTCACCCTTCTCTGTGGATTCGACCCCTACTTGCCCTAACTACTTAGTAAGGATTTGTGGGGATTATCTTGTGATTTGCTGACGACCGATCATCCATTAATCTTCGATGGTTGATGATCTTAATGATATGTGGGCTAATCTTTCCTTATCTGATGAGGAAAATAGCATTGTTGAATTGAATTATGTTTCAGTGGCAGAGACTCTGAATGTTGGAAAGCATTGTCTTCTTCGGAAATTTCTTACCCAAAAGGCAATTAACATTAGCATTCTCAAATCAGTGTTACACAAAATTTGGAGACTCCGAGGAGGTTTGCAGATCCAAGATTGGAAAATAGAATGTATGTTAATCAATTCGAGAGAGTGGGGGGAAAGGACAAGATTTATCTTCAACAACCTTGGAACTTTAACCGATCACTGATTGTCCTGAATGAGTTCGATGGATTTTCTCAACCAGAATCCATTGATCTTGATTGGTGCTCCTTTTGGGTTCAATTTCATGATCTACCACTGGCTTGTATGAATGAGAGTACTGGAATTGCAATTTGGAAGAATATAAACATTGTTGAAGAAGTTGATATGTGTGGAGACAAGATAGCATGGGGAAAATGTCTGAGATTTCGAATCAACTTGAATGTTCTTAGGCCTTTGAAGAGAGGCACTCGTGTTAATCTTCCAACTGTGGGTGTTACTACGATCCCTTTTCGATATGAACATCTTCCTGACTTTTGCTATGTCTGTGTCTGTCTTAATCATGTGGAATCAGATTGTGAAAAAGCCTACACTATGAAAAGAAATAATGGGAAGATCATTAGAGGATATGGTCCTTGGTTGAGGGCTGAAACACCCTTATCAAATGTTATATCATTTGATCCCCCGCCTAACTTGACCATACCCCAAAGAAGTGTTTCTACCAATGGCAACTCAGGCCATATTGCCCGTGCAAATTTTGTCCTGTCTAAAGGAAACTCAATGTTAGGTTCCACAAAAACCATCCAACACATTGGAGAAGGAAGTACAGTGGTGCAAAAAGATTCGAACGTAGCAGTTTCCGGTCTTGTGGGAGATGCTGACATGACAAAAGCAGTTACCAATTCTAAAACTGCTATATTACAGAGCAACCGATTGCTGGAATTTTGGAGACAGTTACTATGATTTCAAATGACCTGACAGGGAAACAGTTAATTACAGATACAAATGCTATTTGTGAGGAAAATGTGGGCAGTGCTCTTGAGTCTAATTTTGTTGCTCAGCAAAATGCATTTGTGTTTGGGTTAGACCAGAAATAATGTGCTGCTTCTTCATCGAAACCAAAATAGCAGTGGAAGCGATCAACAAGAATTTTGTCTCGGGTTAATTCAACTAGAGAAGGGAAGAGTTTGTTTTCATCCCAATGTACTAAAAAAACCAAGATCCAACCAATAACACTGATGGAGATCTACCCTTTGCAGCTAAGAGACATCATGATGTAACAACCGATAACCATGAAAATCTACCTTTACCAGCGGCGGGTTTGGGCCATATTGACCCCTCTTGCCAACATCAATGAAAACCTTATTCTGGAACTGTCGGGAACTTGGGGCCCCCCGTTCAGTTCATGTTCAGGCTGAATTGGTCAAAAAACACAATTCCAAAATTGTTTTTCTTTCAGAAACCAAGAAAAATAAGGGTGAGATGGAATGGCTTAGAGCTAAGATTGGATTTGATCACAGTTTTATTGTGGATAGTGTGGGAAGGTCTGGTGGATTAGCATTACTTTGGTGTTCTGAAATTCATGTTTCTTTGTTGTCTTTTTCGGTTTCTCATATTGATGTAGAAGTAGTAGTTGATAGTTGTTCACCATGGAGGTTAACAGGATTTTATGGCAATCCGGTCACTCATAACAGACTCCAATTCTGGCAACTTCTCAAAAATTTAAAATCTTGTTCAAGTCTTCTTTGGATTTGTGGGGTGGGGGGGATTTTAATGAATTAGTTTCCTCTTCAGAGAAATTAGGAGGTGCTCTTCGGCCTTAAAAACAAAAGGAAGTTTTTAGAGATGCTATTGATTATTGCCAGCTTCAAGAAATTCCAACTCAAGGCCCTCGCATGACTTGGAGTGGAATTACATCTCATGGTCATGTCTATGAACGTTTAGATAGATGTTTGGCCTCTGCAAACTGGGTTGGCAGGTTTGAATTCTCATTTGAAGAGCATTTGTTAACTTCTGTTTCAGATCACTTGCCTTTGGTTCTTCATGTTTTGGATAAGCCAGAGCTTCCGGTTCACAGTGGTAGACAGTTTTGGTTTGAGAATATATGGACTGAGCATGAAGATTTAGCAACGATTGTTAAAGAAGGCTGGACAGATCCGACTTGTGGAAGTGTTCCCGACCAATTACAGAATTGTGGAAGACTTTTGCAGCGTTGGAATCATGATGTTTTTGGCAATGTTCGTTCTAAAATTGTCAAAAAGAAGAATGAATTTGAGAAAGCTTTTGTTTCGGGTCAAACAGGTGGAGATGGCTCGAATATATCACAATGTCAACAAGAATTGAATTTCTTGTATAAAAAAGAAGAAACAATGTGGAGACAGCGAACGAAATCTCTTTGGCTTCGAGATGGAGATTGCAATACAAAATATTTCCATGTTGTTGCTAATCAAAGAAAGAGGAGGAATTTTATAATTAGCGTTACTGATGAAGCTGGAGAAGTACTTTGTGATAAGGATTCTATGACAAGGATTATTATCAATCTATTTTCTCCTCTGATAATCCTAATAAAGATGATATTTTGAAGGTCACTTCTCTTATTGGTTGTCGTAACGTTCGGGTCCGGGGACTCTGCCGAAACGACTTAAAAAACGGAGTCGCCACTAATCTTTTTTTTTAACCTAGGTGTGATTAGTCACCTATCAAATTATTAAGCCCAGTACCGACCTAAGCTTGGCGAAGGTGACACTAGCCTAATAAATGGTCTACTTATCCAGAGTCTAAGGATTCGGGAGTCTGATACGCGTGGGGAAGGATCAGCACCCCCACAACGCCCGTCGAAAGACGGCACTGACTAGTCTAGACTTAACTGTGGGTTTCTACAATTGGTCGCCATTATTCCTAAATTTTAAATAATTTAAAGAAACTAAATCCTTTGTTTGATTTCGAAAATAAAGTTACACAAGCACAAATGAGTTTTGAGTTGTTTAGAAAAAAATGTTGGGTTGTAAAAGAAATGACCGGACCCTTCGATCAATCTCTTATCCCCATTTTACTATTTGTTCTCTTCTGGGTTCCTCATGAAAGGATTTTAAGAAAATCGGGTTTAAAATGACTCTATTTTGAAAAGAAACTGAAAACGGGAACTTTCCCTTCTTGTAAAATTAAAAATGGGAACCTTCCCTTTGCTTGAAAATAAAACAGGCTGATTTTAAATTATTGAATTCCTTTGAAAAGAAAAGCATAGATGCCAATATTTTGGATTTTTAATCTTGTGATTTAAGTGTGAAAGCTCTTCTTAATTTTAAAATTTTGATTTGAGTTCATCAATTTAAGTTTAGGATTTTGAATTACCACTTTGTAAAATCCCTTTTTTCAGTTTTTGTCTAGAGAATCAAATTTTCATTTTTTCTTTTTATTTATCCTTTTTCTTTATTTCTTTATAACAAATTGCCCATTTTGATAAAACTTAAGCCTTGATTTTTTTAAAAGCCTGTTTCATTTCCTTTAAAAAAAGGGTAGACTCTTGGCTTTGATTTAAGAAAAACTTTGGAGAGAACATTAACAATCACAAATCTTTTTTTTTTTTTGAGTTTTTTTTGGGAACAAAGTGTTTCATTTTAATTTTTGATTTTAATAGCAATTACTAATTCTAATTTCTATATGTATGAATGCACGTGATGCATGAATTCCGGTTGATGCAAGTTTTACCGAGTAATTATACGAGGAACACTGTCCGGGTGCCTTCCACTCATACTGGTAAGACCCCCGTCCAGATGTTCCAAGCCTAGGGGCGATGAGTTGAGACCGACAATAGCTGTCCAAATCCCGATCATACACCCCATCATCGGGTCATTTTAATTAATTCGTATGTCATGGCATAATTAGCAACATGAAGAAACATAAAATTAAAACATGAATGCACATGAAATTTGATTAAAAGCTAAAGCTAATTCAATTTTTATCCTTATTGATTAAAGAAAGAAGCTACACACCCAAAACCACCCATGCCATATACATGAAGCCCAAAAATGCTAAAGAAAACTAAGGCCCAACGAAATGACAAGTCCAAGTCCTAACCATGAGGCCCGAACCGAAATATTAAGCCAAACATCAACTATTGAGGCCCGAAACGTTGAAAATTGGAACTAAACCCGGAAATTTGAACCAATCCTAAACGTTGAGGGCCCAATTGAATGAAATCAAGGGGCCAAATTGAAAACGCTGACAATATATAGTCTTTATGTGAATGAAATTAAAAAATATAGTACATGATGGCATCAAATGACCATTTCAGGAACTTAATTAACCGAATTTAGGGACCCAATTGCACTATATTACAATGTTTAAGAACAAAATTGAAGAGTTTAAGAATCATACCTCCCAAACGACGCCGTTTGACCACGATTCCGTACTCCTTTTCCTTCTCCTCTTCTTTCTCCCTTACTTTGTCGAAAACCACCTTTCTCTCTGTAAAAGCTCGATTCCTCTCTCTCTCTCTCAAGCTTTGGCGACGCTGCAACACCTCCTCCACCGTCGACAACCACTAATCCTCACCACGAATGGTCTCACAACCTCCTTCCCTCCTTTTTCTCGCACTTGACCAACCAAATCAGAAAGGACCCTTTCGAAACTCAAACCCTAAAACCCGAAACCTTCCCAACCTCTTTTCTACGGATTCCGCTGGTGAAACCTCTCTTAACTTTGGCGCCGCGCTACCCAAAGCCAAACCAACGAAACCCCTCAAACAATTCTACCGAAACAAGTCTCAAAACCCCATCCCCCGAACTTGATGAACCCTAAACTTTTGAGCGGAAAAAAAGACAGACGCAGTGAAGGCTTCAAAAAGTACTAAGCTCGCCCTCTCCACTTTGATTTCAACGAACCTTACAGGTAGGTGCCTTCTCTTTTTTTTTGTTTTTGTTTTTTTTTTATTGATCGAAAGAAGGCTGGGATTTTTTGGATATCAATGAACTAGGAAGCAAAACTTTTAAAGAGAGCTAAAAGCTCTTTTTCCCCCTCCCCCCTCTGTAAATTGGATGATCCCCTTTTTCTTCAATATCCATGCCCCTCCTTTATTTTTTGGCAGTTTTTTTCTTTTTGCTTTGCCTGCTGGTGGTTGGTTGGTATAGCAATGTGTACTAGGGTTTGGGTATGGCAGTGTGCAGGGGTGTGTGTTGGTGGGTGTGGCAGTGTGTGTTCACCGTGTTTTGTTTTTGTTTGAGCTTTGTCTTGTTTCTCTTTCCCTATTGGTATTTTGTCTCACGTGAGTCTTTTTCTTCTGTCTGCAGTGTTGAGGTGCTGATGTGGCGGCTTAGATGGCAGAGGGGAGCTGGACCAATCCATATGCAACAACGGATGAGGTAATTTTCTCTCTTTTCCCTCTTTGCTTGATTGTTTGAATGATGATGATGAATGGGGAAATGCTCTGCTTTACTTGTAAGCTTGCATGTTGAGGAATTTGCTTGCAACTACTCTGAGTTGATGAATCGTCCTTGACTTTTGCAAATTATTGAATGTTTTAGCCATCACTGCAACTTCTGAATCTTGCCAGTCTTCTTTCTTTCATTATGTGTGCTGAAATGTATGTGAGAATTGCTGAAATGGATGTTGAATTTGTAGAGGAACGCATGCTGTTTTTTCCTCACTTTTCCTAGTATTTGGCTGCTACAAACTATATGCAATGGAACTAGAACCTATAAATGCATGACTTAATGCGTGTGAACCATGGAGTTGCCAACTTGTGCTTTGCCTGTTCTTTGCTTGCTCAAATGTAGCAAATGATCGCTCCAAATATTTGTGATGATAAATGCTCTAGACTGAATTAATTGCGTTTGCAATTCAGAATAATACTTGTTGTTAGTGACTTGCAATTCAAAATGCAATTTCCTTTTGGTAGCAATCGTGATGACGCGTGGTCGTTCTATGCAGAAATTTGTGAAGGAATGAAGCCTCTCAAGGAAAGCAGGAACTGACTTAAATATAGTGTTGAAGTCATTCCCTGGAAGATCATTTAGAAACACTTGAAACTCATGCAATTTCAACTCTGCTTGTTGGCATACCCCATGAATTGTGTCAATCACTTGAGCAACAATCTGTGATGGTTTCTTCAATTGGCCTTGTTCTTGATATTACTGCTTTTTGAAAGAGAGAATTATTGGCATAGCTAATTTCTTTACCTGTTACATTCATGCAAAGAAACTTGGCTGATACTGACCTCCAATTGGACTTGGGGTTATTCTATTTTTTGTATTTTCAATTTCCATTTATATATATATATATATATATATATTATGTGAATGCAAAATGTAAGTATGAAAGCGCATGCGTATGTCACGTAAAGAAAATGACCTACCAATATGAATTCAAAATGCAAAGGCTAATCCGAATATGTAAATTAGAGAAAATTAGATTCGCAAAATCAAAACATGATTTAATATTTTTGTGTTTTTTACAATGAAATGGGATTCTAATTTTATCAATGATTTAAAAATAATTTTAATTTTAACATAGACCAAAAGCAATTGTAAGTGGAAAATGCCCCAAAAGCAAACCCAACGTTAAAATGCCCTAAGGTGAGGCCCAAATGAAGTGAAATGCAATGCCTAAACAAATCAATTTTAAGCTAAAAGATGAAAATGCAAAATTACTAAATGAAGCCTTGAAATGTGCAAAAATGCCAAAGGTGCCAATTAAAATATTTTGGGTTTTTTTCATTTGCAATGTGGATGACTAAAAATGAATTAGCTAATCTAATGTTAAAAATGGACCTAAAATGACCAAAATGCCCATGAGTGACTCTAATGCAATTAAGGAGCAAATCAAAAGATATAAGCCAAAAATGAGTGTCTACATTGGTCAGAGAGTTTCAAGTGAGATGAGTGATTTACTTGACAAGGAGTTTATATCAGAGGATAATAAAGAAGCTATTTTCCAAATAAACCCAAGTAAAGCACCGGGTCCAGATGTCTTGAATCCTTGTTTTTTCCAAAGTTATTGGCATATAGTGGGAAAAGATATAGTGAAGATGGCGTTGGGTTTTTTGGATGATGGTGATCCGCTTCCGGCAATCAATCATACCAACATTGTTTTGATTCCAAAACTAGTCAATCCTTCAATTGTACGAGATTACAAACCTATTAGTCTTTATATTGTGGTGATGAAGATTATCACTAAAGCATTGACAAATAGAGTGAAGCTAATTCTCCCAAATATTATCAGTGACACGTAGAGTGCATTTGTTCCTGGTAGGCATATTTTTGACAATTCAATTATAACCTTTGAAACAATGCATTACATGTCAAATAAAAGAGCGAGTTAGACTAGTCATATGGCTTTGAAATTAGATTTAAGCAAAGCATATGATCATGTAGAATAATCCTATTTAGAAGAGGTTATGCGTGTGATGGGTTTTTCTGAACGCTGGATATCCCGAGTTATGGTGTGTGTGCATAGTGTTTCATACTCAGTGAGTATAAATGGCGAACAAAGTGGAAGGATTACTCCGACCAGGGGAATTCGGCAAGGGGATCCATTATCTCCATACCTCTTTTTATTATGTATGGAAGGACTGACGAGCTTGTTAAAAGAATCATAAGATAATGGTACAATTTATGGCATTGCTGTTGCCCGACATGCTTTAATGATTTCTCATTTGTTTTTTGCAGATGACAGTTTACTGTTTTTTAGAGCAAAGATTTCAGATTGTGAGGCTGTCTTGTATCAGTTGAAAAGGTTTGAATTGGCTTCAGGTCAACAAAGCAACATATCAAAATCTTCAATATTCTTTAGCAGCAACACACCATCAGATTTGAAGAATTCAATTATGTCTTTCTTGGGTGTAAGCAGAACCTTAGCACAAGATAAGTATCTTGGTCTTCCAATCATGGTTGGAAGAAATAAAACAAGAGAATTGCAGTTGGTTAAGGAGAGATTACTTGCCCGTGTTCGAAGTTGGAAGGGCAAATTCCTTTCAATTGCAGGTAAAGCTACTTTAATCCAACCTATTGCTCAATCAATTCCACAATACCTTATGAGTGTGTTCAAATTTCCCAAGACCTTTGTACATGAATTGAACATGATTATCGCCAATTATTGGTGGGATGATGGTTCAAATCGAAGGAGGATTCATTGGGAAAATTGGGAATCACTCAGCATATCAAAGTTCGATGGAGGAATTGGTTTTCATGATTCGGAGGCTTTCAATTTGGCATTATTGGCAAAACAGTGTTGGCGATTGCTTCAAAATGAGGATTCAATTTGTTTCAAGTTGCTAAAAGCTAGATATTTCCAGTCATCTACTTTTATGCAAGCTTCAATTGGTCGAAATCCATCATTTTTGTTGCGTAGTTTACTTGCTGGAGAGCAGTATTAAAGAGGGAACTCGGTGGTGAATAGGTTTTGGAAATTCAGTTCATGTTTAGTCTGATTCATGGATTAATAAGCCTCCTTCTTTCGCCCATTGTCGTTGCCTAATGTTGCTATGACAGATATGAGAGTTTCTGAATTGATATCAGAAGGTGGCAGATGGAATGTAGATATGTTAGATTTGTTGTTTGATCCAGAAGATGTCAATAGGATTCTGAGTTTGCCTTTGCCAAATAATTTTCGCGCAGATCAGTTAATTTGGAATCACTCCTCTGTAGGGATGTTTACAGTGAAGTCAGGGTATTTTGTGGCTCGTAACCTACTTGGGCGATAGGATAATGCTATTGATCAACGATCTCCTTTATGGCGGCTTTTATGGCAATCACAAGTTCGACATAAAATCAAGTATTCTGGATGGCGTTTGCTTTGGTCTATTTTACCAGGTAAAGCCATATTACAACAGAGAGGACTTGATATTAATTTGTGTTATAATGTTTGTGGTGGACAAGAATCTTCTCTCCATCATATATTTTTCAATTGTTAATTTAGTCTACAGATTTGGCGTTTGATTGCTCCGTAAATACTTCCCAATTTGGTGTCTTGGTAAAATCAAGGAGAATTTTGGACAAATTTGTTTAATTTCTTTTCACGATTAAATAAATTGGACTTAATTCTTACTGCCTTATGGTTAATCTGGTACAATCGCAACAAGTGCTTTCATGATTCACGATGCTTGCTCCCTTTAGCAATGGTGAAGATGATTCAAGAACAACAGCCATGTGTTCCTTCTTCAGTTTCAACGTTCAACATGCTCAGATGGTTAGTAATTGGCAACCTCAATCAGCATCTGTATTCAAGCTAAACACAGATGCTTCTTTCAATAAAGATTCTCAGGAAGCGAAACTGGGAGTGGTTTTACGAGATTCGAATGGTCAGGTTCGATTGCTTGTAAGAGAATTCCTTATGCTGTTGATGTTATGCAGTCTGAGATTCTTGCCATTCATTATGGTCTTCTGGTTGCACAAGTGAATGGCGTTGACAAGTTAGTTGTTGAGAGTGATTGTCTACAAGCTGTTCGAGAAATTGCTAAAGGGTCAGCATCGACATGGGAGGGTGCTTGCTTTATTGAAGAAATCCAGTCCTTTGCAGCTTTTTTTTCTTTGTGTTCTTTCAATCATATTAAACCTACTATTAATTTTATGAGCAAGGTCCTCATTGAGCGCCACATGACATTTGGTTTCTTTGACAAGTGTCAATAGTTAATTTTCTAATGTTTTGTTTATTATATTTGTATTCATTTAGTTTGGAAAAATTAAAAGGCATTCATCCCCTTTCCTATATAAAATAAATTATCAAATAATTATAAATTAATTATAAATTTGTTATGAATATACATGTATGTTGTGGATGTTTATGAATCTAATTAAAGCAAGGATAAGATTGATGACTTGGTTCATTCATACACATATACCTATGTACTAAGTTCATCCCCTTGTATTTATGGTGATGTATCTTTGTGCCTATAAATATGCCACTTACTTTGTTATGGAATAAGATGAATAGAACAATTTCTCCCCTTCTTCATATTTTCTTCTTCTCCATATTCTATTGTCTCTCTCCATACTTCAATTCTCTACTCCCTTGCTTTTGTTTTGTTATCATTTCACAACAAAATTTCATTTCTTAACTGAATTTTCTTAAAATAATTTATAAAATAAAACAGTCGCATGCGAAGCGTGGCCAGGAAGTTCTAGTTAGACGTAATGTTAATGTACTTGCTCATAGTATAGCACAATTGGATCTTGCAATGGATGCTAACTAAGTTTGGTATGGAGTTTTACCTCCATACGTTGTCAATCCTAATTTACAATGAATCAAAGTATCTCTTACTTCTCAAAGAAACAAAAAATTAAATTGATAGGAGAGGTCTTATAAACTCATGAGATTAATGAATCATTCCATATCATTATTATTAAGCCTAATAAAGAAAGGTTGTCAACCATTATATGGAAATAGAAATTACAAAGAAAGGGGAAATGATTATTCTTAGTCTTCGAGGGTATATAAAAAAAATTCCTATCTAGTCTTTGAAAGATTAATATTAATCAAACAGCACATTTTGGAGAACCATTTGAACAGAAGATAAAAAGATATTATGATCTTTTGTGTAATTCCATAACCCAGCTATTATAAGCACAACAGATGATTTCACAGCCTGAGAAACCGGTTCTTAAAGCTAAGGCTTCATATTGTTTTCGGGTTCTTTCCTTGCCCCAACCATGATGGACTAACATAAGTATATCTTGCTCGCAGACAATGTTGGAAGAAACACTGCTATCAAGAACCTCAGGCAAGATTGATTCCACAATTATCACTTTGCCACCATTTGGGAGAGCTTCCCAACAATTCTTCAGAACCTTTAAGCAATGCTCATCACCCCAATCATGGAGTATCCACTGCAAGTTCCGTCAACAAATTATGTACCAAAATATATATGAAGCCTATTTCTCAACCTTCTAGATTTAGTAATTATATGATGGAAACTATATAAACTAATAAAGGTGCTGCATTTAGTCATTTACTATGGGAAGTAAAGGTTTGCTTACCTTCATGAAAATGGCATCGCCTCTTGGAACACTTTCAAACGTATCTCCTCCAACATGCTCCACACCTAAAAGAATAACATAACATGAACTCGCTTACAATTATAATTAAAATAAGATACAATAATATAAATTTCATTAGTTTAGAAAATGAAAACAAGAAAATTAAGAAGACTGTGAGCCAGTTATATGTGCAAAAACCAACGAGGGATTGGATCAAGTGGTAAGTGGTTTGTTCCAGTTTAAGCAGGTCTCAGGTTCGAGACCTTGCTTACACAGCTACCCCCGTTGGTTGGTAGACTCATCCACCAAAACTAGGTGCGCGACGCATGTCGGATCCGGATTAGTTAGAAAGAAACTCTGGATATCGGATGATGGGGTAAAAAAAATTATATGTGCAAAACTTAGACAACGTAATTTAAAATTATGGGACATGAGACTAAATTACCTGAATAAGTTGGTGCATCAGCCAAAACATGAGGGAGATCAAAGTTAATTGCCTTGATATGAGGATACTTGGAAGTAATCATATTAAGAGTAATTCCAATTCCACCACCAACATCAACCAACACTTTGACGCCCTCAAACCCTTTGTAAACATCAAGAATCTTGTTCATGATCAAAGTAGTATGATTTGACATTCCCTGATTAAATAACTTGTTGAATCTTTGATCAGTTTGGGGATACTCAAAAGCCGCCATCCCATATGCCCTATTAAAACCAATTCCCCCTTCTAAGATAACATCATTCAAATGGTACCTACAAAATCAAACATATATAGCAAGTTTCTAAATTCCTTAAATAATGTATATATATATAAGGAATTTAAGAATTGGGCAAAGTTTGGATTGATGGCAAACATACCAGCTTTCCATGGGGACTTTGTCATGGTGTAACAAAAACAGAGGACCAACAGAGCCACCATCTTGATTCTTAAAGAGGAACTTGCAAATGGGGCCTGCACCATACAGTCTCTCAATTTTGCCGCTTTTCGTTGTTCTTACAGAGCATTTAAGAATGGAATAGCTAGCCAAGAGGCGTAGCATGCGATCAAGTAGCACTGATGCCTCGGGATTCTTGGTGGGAAGACTACTCGCGATCTGAGAAGGCGATAGAAAGGCGCCGTCACCAGCGGCGGAAATGGTATCGATTACATTCAGCTCCAGAGCTGATTTCAGCACCATGGGAAGGACCACGGCGTTTGCTAGCCGGATGGCTAGCTTTCCAAGTTCTTGGTCTTCATCTGTGTTGGACATGTTTTGTTATTGTTACATGGCAGTTTACATTTTGCCGCTATTTAAAGTGTTGAGTTGGTTGATTTGGTTAGTTATATTGTTTACTAATATTTTATTTATTAATTATAATTTATTAGTGTGGTTGGGGCGGCCAATGGAATTAGTTCTTTGACCGAAATTTTTTTGGATAATTTGATTTATTCGGTCGACTTTGATCAACTCCCGAAGTTATAAGTTTACAATTAGACAACCCCAAGCTTTACAAGTTGACATTCCAACGAGGCAAAAACGCCTTCCCATAGCTAAGCTTTAGATTTTATCCGTGCTTTCGTTTTGGTCAAAAGAAGAATAGGACATCAATTCCAGAATTTCCAATCTTTCAAATATCTTTCCCAACTTATTATCTTTGGTTCGTGGAAAGTAATGGGAAAATATGAAACTTATTACCTTAGGTTCGTGGAAAGTAATGGGAAAATATGGTAAGTTAGATAGATACTATCTTTGATCGTAAAAGTATATATTCCTCAAAAAATAATTATTTGTTAGGTTCTTATTCCAACTTGGCAACTTCCAATTTTCTCTCTCATTCGTGTGCAAACTACTTCCCTAACTAAACAACTTTCATCTCTTTAAAAGACTCAAAAGGATGAAAGGTCCAAAACTTAATTCAACAATTCAACCAAGGACAAAACATCACAATTGTTTTAACCCAAGATTCTCAACTTTCATCTACTAGATGATTATAACTTCAACTCAATTTAATAGTTGGCAATAACAAACTTCATATGCTTGAGGATGCCAATTTTCCAAAACACCACAGAAAATTCTATAAAACGAGCTTCTCAATAAGCGTTTAGATGAAAAACAATGACCATCACCCTGCCCACTATATACAATATTATTCCACATGAATACACCATAAACAATTAAGTGCATTCTTTCAAGAAATTTCTTCATCTGTCAAAAGTTCAGTTGACTCAATGTTGTAGCCAAAGCAAATGTCAAACGTAGAACAAATAAGGCTCTCCTGTGCCTCAACTTACTTCTCAACCAGCTCAACTCAACCCAAGTGACATCCAAATCAAACAGGTAGGCATCGATACTTTAAAACCTAAAGCTATGTATAGTTCACAAATATCTGTCTGCAGTCTATAAGAGAAACACTTTAAGCAGAAGTTTGGCAGAGTACAAAATTTCCTTCCTAGCCTTGCACTTCCGAACCAAATTACTGCTTTCAAATTTTGCTATCGATATAGTCTCCTCATAAATTGCAGATGACATCTCAAGCGTCAAACATCGGTGAATCTCCACGCCAATGTCTGAAAGAGAAACACGGACATACCGATTTGATTTCCCTATCAACCATTCATGAGCAACCATCAGTAGAATAGCCAGCTCAATGAGTTTTCCTTCCTTCAAGCAAAGGCAACTCAATTCCCCAATGCTTTTGCTTTCAACTGCGATATTCAATCTAATACTCTTCAACAATCCTGCTTGCTATTCATTAAAACAAAACAAAAGCAAGCAACCCTTGAGAAACAACTGCCTTGACACACACGCATGACGATCATAATTAAAGAAATTTCAATAAAGACAACCAATTCTGGCAGGCATAATATATAAATTAACTTGAAAATGGGTTTTCTTGGGCTCCAGTCATTCAGATATTTATGTTTGCTACATCAAAAGCAGCAACAGAAAAGTCAATAACTATTTGCCCCTGCATATATATCAAAGTAAAACAAGTAAGATAATTGTACTTGAAATTTACCATAGTTTTTCAAGTTCCACAACTAATGGTTGCAGCCTCTCATAACTACAATTCTGATTATTAATGCCCATTGAAGACATAGATCGACTAGAAGATTGGAGGAGGTTTTGAGATTCATGGCCAAAACTCGTTGAAGTGTATGCCTCTAGCTGAGAAAGAAAATAAATTCATCAACGGTAAAACAATTTGGAGATCCAAACCATGCAATTGAGCTAAAGGACACCTTGGGAATTGCCCAGTTGCTTAATGGATCACATCTAAGGACTAAGAAAACACAGAATGAATTTTGAGAATGAAAAAGAAAATTGTAGCCAGATATTTTAAAAATTTCCTGCGAAATCCATAGCAACTTCTTTTGACTATTAATAGTAACTACAAATGTACAAAATATTGTTTTAAATTGCCCATTGCCTTCTGAGAGAAAAATGTATAAAATAACGTGCAATAACAGATAAATTGCCTTACTCGCGCCTTCGGACTCTCTGGTTTTCCATGCAGTATCGTTGGGCTTTTCATCTTTACAGCACTCTCATAACAAGGCTTAAAAGCCCAAATCCATGTGCAAGCTGGATTCATAGGGTATTCAAAATGTTTCTCAATGGAGACTTAATTACATGTTAAATAATACCAAAGCAAATTAGATAAGATATTTAATGAAATGGAAGCACCCAAAACCGTAGTTTTATATATTTTTTAATTAATGTCAGCTATTTTACTCTAAGTAGAGTAGGTAATTATGATAACTGAGTGGTCATCTGACTAGCACATACTCTAATGAGTTCAAACTTCAACTCTAATTTCCAAGGGCTGGATGAAAAACTGCTGCAAACCTAGTGTAAACAGTCTTCTTGACTTCTTAAGCAGGCCTTAAATATTTGGAAGTAGTTTAGGTTCTACGACCTTAAACCAAGAGTTGTCGTTCATTCCAACTCCCATTCTAAACCAATTTTGCCCTCTATTCACATGTTCTTTTACTCTTCTATAGTTTCTAAACCATTATATCTCACTATGTCTACAATCAGATCGATGCCAATACAAACTAGATATAGTTTTTGATAAGAGAGGTATGGGAACTTACCTTTTAGATCCCTGGCATCTCCGGTACTTTAATTTTCCATCCACATGATAAACAGTCAACCCAAATTGCCAATGCAACAAAGACAAAGAAACATTTTGGTTACTCATCCAATAAGTTTACTTTAGATTCACGTGAATAGCAACTATGATAAATTCTATATCAGTACGAACAGGAAGAAGGAGAACCAAAACTGATGCAATGAAAAGAACAAAAAAAAAACAGCATTTCATACCTGTTGAACATTGTTAATAAAGAATAGTCTTGGTGCTTTAGAGGAAACCCAGCTTCAAGAAAAATTAGACCAAACTTTTTCAGCTACATCTTGATTTGATACCTGTGAGGTGAAACGAAACTTAAACTGAAACCATGATGAGGTCAATCAAATGGTACATAAGGGCATTGCCTAATTGAGCATAAATCACATTTAACAATACAGATATAGATTTAAAGAGAGACAGAGAGAGGAGTAGGAGAAGAAGAAGGAGAATAAACTCCAATTTTGGTTTCAAACATAAACTGGCATAAACAAATAAAAGAAAGAAGATTGAGCAACATCCTTTATAAATATGAAGCCAATGAGATCAAATTTGTATTACTGCATACATTTTGTGGTGCGCTGCTCCTCAAGACATGTATGGATTTTATCATCAACTCTTTCAAAAATTTCAAAAAGTTGAAGCATACGCATCATCAAAGCCAGCTGATGCTTACACTTTCTGGCCATCTTACAGTTTCCATTGGACATGGATTACAATTTCAGATTTTCTAGTTCTGCGATCCGTTTTATGATAAAGTTGCATTAAGCCACAACCTTCTCAGGAGCAACTATCAGTAAAGTAGCTAGCTGAATAACTTTTCCTTCAATAAAATAGTGAACAATTTCTTTCTCAACTAAAACTTCATCTGTCTTCTCAAGAAGCAAACTAAGAATCTCTCGCATTTCTTTGTCATGAGTACCAAAAGAACAGGTATAAGCAAACTACCTACAAAATTCCTCACTTAGATATCTCATCTTTAAGAACATAAACTAGGCAATATATATAATCATAGTCACAAAGCAAAGAAAAACTCAGCATAGAGCGGCCCTTCTTGTATAGGGATAGAGAGACTGACCTGAAATCGACATCGCAACTGACAAAGCCCTAACCTGTGCCGACGTGCTTGATTCTAACCTGTGCCTATGAAATCTATTAGTATTATTTATACAGAAAGGGCCTATGAAAGTTTGCTCTTGATTTTTGTTATGAAGTGACAGGCTTTGGTTGCCATACATACATTGTCAGTGCATCAATTTTCTCTTACTTATAACTTTTAATTTTTAAGATCTTCATTTTATCTTGAATTTCGGCCCAGCGTTCTTGATATGAGAAAGTAACTACACAGCAATATAAATAAAGCCCCAAAAGTTCTTTCTTCCCTCCAATTTGGAAACACACCGGCCTGATTTAGGCCCTTAACAATACTTTTATCTTCTCAAATCCCAGTTTTTATCAACAAATATTCATTACAGTAAATTCCAGAGCTTCAACCCCCAAATGTTTCATATATCATATATGGCAATGGCACCACCAGGCATGGGATGTGATGCTTCTTAGTTATAAGAGCCAGTCTTCCCTAATTGAAATTCAGCAAGTAAGGTGGTCCTTTCTATTTTCCTGTTAAAAAAGATGATCAAGAGTACCAGGCTCCAACTATGGGAAAATCCACATATATGATTGAAATTCTGAACTAAGATATAATAGCTTTCAGCCACAAAACATTACAAAGAACACTAGACAACAATGGTCCGCGAGGGCATTTACCCTCACTGGTAGCAAATTTAGATAACGGGTTCTAGATAGCAGACTCAAATTACCCTATTCATTTCTCACCACAAAATACCTAGTAGAGATCGCCTTCTTTGTGAGTGTGAATCACACAGTCTGAGGTTGGGTATGAAACACAAGTCAGCAAATATCCCTCCCCCGTTTGTTTTTCGTCAAGGAAGGAACTGTCGCAACGTGCGGGTCCGGGGGATCCGAACCCTGTCGTTTAACAACTTTAATAAGATGCAAAAGGGAAACTACTGTTTCCTATCCAAGGAGTCGCCACTAATCTTTTTTTTAACTAGGTGTGATTAGCCACCTATCAGATTATTAAGTTTAATATTAACCTAAGCTTGGCAAAGGCAACACTAAACCTAATAAACGGTCTTCTAACCAGAGTCCTAAAGGTTCGGGAGTCGGGTACGCGTGGGGAAGGATTAGCACCCCCACGACGCCCGTCAAAAGACGGCACTGACTAGTCTAGACTTAACTGTGGGTTTCTAATCTTGGTTATTTCTACCTTTAAGTATTTTCATGCCATTAAAATCTGTTAATCATCGACATTAAGCGAATAAACAAGCAAAAAATGGTTTTTAAATTTTGAAATAGGATTGTCGGGAATTAAACCCGTTTATTGTTTGTTCTCTTTTTGGCCTCCTCATGGGATTTCTTTAAAACTTACCATGAAAACAATTTGATTTAAAAAAAAAAAGCTTTTGATGGGAACTTTCCCCTTCTTGAAAACTAGAACCGAAAATAACGGGAACTTTCCCTAAATTGAAAACTAAAACTTGGTGAGGACTTTGAAAAACCGAATGGGAACTTTCCCAATTTGAAAACTTAAAAGCTGACGGGAACTTTCCCCATTTAAAAAAGTTTAAACCTGGTGGGAACTTTCCCAATTAAAAAAACTTAAAACTGGTGGGAACTTTCCCAATAAAAAAAACTTGGTGCAATTCTTTTTTAATTTTGAGTTTTTTGGATTTTGAAAACCTTTTTATTAATTTTGAAATGCTCAATTTTTCCTTTTGAATTTTTATCTTTTAAAACTAAAAAGAGAACAATTTACAAACACAAACTATTTTTTAATTTTTGAAGAAAATGGTTTTATTCTATTTCAATTTTAATTTCTTTTTCTCTTTTCAGGATTTTCCTCTAAATATTAGTTGAAAATTACTAATTCTAAACCCTAGATGCATGAATGCAAATGATGCATGTTTTCCGATTATATGCAAATTTTTTTTACCGAATAATTATACAAGGATTTCCTTCCGGGCACCCGCCACTCATACTGGCTAAGACCCCCGTCAGGAAATTCCAAGCCTAGAAAGGATAAATTGAAACCGACAAAAATTGTCTAAGTCCCAATTACCGTTCCATCATCGGATCAAAATTTTTAATCTCACATGACATGGCAATAACAACATGAAGAAATATATGGAATTTAAACATGAATGCATATGGAAGTAATTTATAATTTTCTAAATTTAAATCTATTTCATTAAGTATCCATATTGAACTAAAATCTAAACAAGTCCCTTAAACCATAATACATGGCCCAACTAAAAACATAAGTTCAAATATGAAATGTAACCAAAAGACTTCAATATACATGGAAAGCCCAATAATTTAAGCCCAACACCCAAAACTAATAACACTCAAAGCCCAATCAAGTAACAAACAAAGCCCAACAGAAAATAAGAAAAGCAAAGCCCAAAGAGTCTAAAAAAACAAAGGCCCAACAAGATTATGATTAAAAAACTCATACCAAATCTTAATCAATATTTTCACAATGATTGTTAATGGCAATTTTAATTTCTAACTAGCTAAGCTAATAATTTCTAAACCAATTATTCCTAAATGCTATATTAATTAATTCTAATATTTTTAATCCTTATTTATTTTAGCCAAACTCCTTCAAATACCTTAATTTAATATGCTAAAGATGGCAAGCCCAAATATAAATTATCATCAAGGCCCAAAGAGACTAAATCCAAGTTCAAAGACCCAACAAGGCCCAAACTGGGCCCATTATACACTAAGTTAAGTTTTTTTTTTTTAATTTTTATTTTAATTTTTGTTGTTGTTACTTAATCAATTCTAACCATAACTCTAAAAATTATCAACTCCTAGGGATTTCCTTCATAATTTCGGATTAATTAAAATTAACATACTTATGTTTTCTAACAAAGTTCATTCCTTTCAAGTTTATTTATGCTAAATGATGTTGATTCAATCAAAAATTAAACTAATCAGGCACCTATTTGAACAAATCTAGGCCTAGGGAGGCTCGATTGAACTAACACAGG